>JZKD02S2444557.1:78134-119908 GCA_000966675.3 Picea glauca | reverse complement strand
GCCAGATTAGTATAAATAAGAGGCTAGCGCCTCACTTCTATCACACACTTCACTTGCTCATTCTCTTATGAGGAAAGCTGCAATTTCAAGTTGGTGAGAGGAGAAGAAGGGTGGCGCATCTCTTGGAGGAGGATTTTCTGTATTGGTTGAGTTATCTCTTGAACATTTGATAAGCTATTTATGTTAAGGAAGTTTTTGCTGGGTTTTCTTCCCCTAGAGGGTTTCCCAAGATAAATGTTGTGTCTATTGTGGATGTGTATTTCTCAGTGATCTTATGCTTATTATGCTCTTATCTTTATGAAATGCAAAGAACTATAATAATAGCATAAACATTAACAGGGGGACCATCAGGTCAATCTCAGTATGTAGGAGGTCCATTGAGACAACCAACTTTCAGGGGTGAACAACCCTGGAAACCACCGTACATGGGAGGACCATCTAGTTTTTCCATCTTGCTGAAACCGGGATATGGTCCTATTGGTGTTCCCATGCGACATGGTTACCACCAATATCTACATGCCAAATGACATCTTCCATTCTTGGCTACGTTAGATCTTCCATATCTGTCGCATTTGAAAAACAATCTCATTCTACATGCCCCATTCTAGCCCACCATCCTTGCCAAATTACCATTCAACATCCTAAAATTCAACGAAAAAACTAGGGAAGATCCTAAAAATCATGTTATGACTTTCCATTTATGGTGTTCTTCCAACTCTTTAATGGACGATTCCATTCGTCTGAGACATTTTCAAAGAACACTTACAGGTGCAGTAGCGAAATGGTATATTGGGTTGTCGTGTAACTCCTTTTTCAACTTTAATTCTCTTGTCATGGATTTCCTCACACATTTTCAATTTCCTATATGCTATGAGACCAGTATGGAACTTTTTACCTCACTTTGGAAATCCTCTTCCGCCCACATATCTGATCATATTCATGAGTGGAGACAACAAAGATGGTTGATTAAAGCTCCAATTCTGGACCAAATCCTTGCAGATTGGCTTACATAGTCTCTCTTTCCTCCCATCACCCATGATGTTGCCATGGGAAACATTCTTACTAAGGAGAAGTGTAATGTCCCCACTTTGGGACATCATTATATTACACAGTGTTATGATGACCAGGGTAGCCAATTGGAGATTATAGCGAGTACATGGATTATTGAGAGGCATTTTGGGGTCCGGATTGCATCTCTCATCCCATTTGATCATTATGATCTATTCTACACAAGTTGAATTTGGTTCCGTTGCATTCCGACGATTTCCATGATTTTGAGTATTTTGAGCTATAAGCTAATTAAATTCACCAAAGAGGTCATTTTGGGAACATTGCTTGGAGGAACCTCTCAGTGGAATATCTCATTGGAATCAGGAGGAGAAACACTACAGGATGGGATGGTGAGAAGTGAATTTCAGTGGTCAAGGAAGCCACAAGGAGAGATAAGGTGTTTTTCAGAGGTAAAAAGGTTAATTAATAAGTGAATTAATTAATTAATTAATTAATAATAAAATGAAATTCACGTTGGAGGGACAAGGTGAGAAAGAAGTATAAAGGAAAGGCAAGGGCCTCTAGTCATTCATTCATGTATGGTTATCTTTTGATATCTGGCTTCTAGCTAGTGAGCCCAGCATTGGGGTTTTTGAGGGTTTTGACTTAACAAACCCTAGAGGACGATTAAGTGGTGAAATATTCCACATAGCTTGTCCCAAGCTTGGTCTCGGGGATGTAATACTCCCCCACACCATTCTAGTTCAAATATATTCAGTGCAGGAGGGTTCTACACCAGCCACAGGCACAGAAAGAGAAGGAGGGCGCACCATTGGGGGTTTCCAGCAAGGGGGGTGCACCATCCATTGAGAGAAGTTTGTTCCGGGTGTTTCGCAGGGATTCTGAAGATTCTAGCACCCGGGTTTTCATTGCAGGGTCATGGACATTAGATCTAGTGCATATGGTGGAGTTTTATGGATCATTTGATTTATTGGATGCATGGGACGAATTGGAGGAGAGAAGCACACTTCAGAAAGTGATTTCATCCATTTGATAGATCAAATCTTCATAATTTCACTTGGGACTTCACCAGAGAAGTAACCAAGCCCCGATCTATCATTCTAGTGGTTTTGTGGAGCATTTTGAGGCCTCTACGAGGAGGTTCGAATTATCTATGGTTTTAGGCATCCAGGGGGGGGGGCACCATTCCTTAGAGGAGAGTCAAATCCATATGGTTTGAGAGGGATATTGGAGATTTGAGCACTTAGGTTGTTCTTGCCTTTACCCGATCTACTAGTTGGCATATTTACCGGGGTGATTAGACATCTTTGACAGTAGGGCCGAATTGTTGAGGCTATTCAGTGATCCAGCAGGGTGTGGCATCTTTCATCTTGAGGGTTGGTACTTCATACGGCTCAGATCTCATTGTTGTATTGGTCTTCATTGTTATCCAGCCTTTGGAGGCTTGTGATCTTCTATTGGAGCATTTTGTAGCAAATTCTATCGTCTTTATTGGAGCCATCTGTTGAGCATTCTAGATCAGCATCTTCATTGTATCAGGTTCTTCTATTTATAAATAAAATAAGATCTGAAGTGTTTTGGCTTGTCTATCATCTTGTTGATCTTGCATATGGTTGAGGTATGTTCCATTACAGTATATTCTTGTTTATTGCTGCAAACACACATATAACACATCAGTAAACCCTAAGCACAACCTAAATGTCCACAGTAAGAAAAGTGTTTGACGAAATGCCACAACCATCAAAAGTTTAAAAAATACCCCCAAAACCATGATGTTCTGGGCATATTGTCTTGGGAACATTACAGTGGTATCAGAGCTTAGATTCCTGTCAACCAGTGGGAATTAGCACATGCATATAGAGCCATAGAGGGGTCTTCCATAAGGAGAGATGGATGAGATATGCTTTGAGATAACATACCTATAGATAAAATATTCTAGCCTTAGAAAGGAAACTAGGGCTCAAATAACCTTCCCACAGTATGTAGCCTTAAGAAATCCCAGTTAGAGTGAAGAGGATGTTTTACATGGGATCATCGTAGCAGAGGAAAAGAGAGAAACAATAGCTATATGGTTGGAATAATAGAGAGACCCCACTCCCATTAGGAGAACACATCTTTGCTACAGTTGCAAGGCTCCTTGGGAACCAGATCATAGGTGCAGGGGAAAGGATCAGAAGCACATTATTGAAGCACACTATGACAATGACGATGATGTGTGTGAGGATGGAGCGATAGATGCTGATTTGGGGTAGTCTGATGATGATAGTGACTCTTTCACAGAGGGTAGTGATAGTGACTCTTGCACAGAGGCTGATGATACTAGCATGCTTGGGGAGGATGGTGACCCTTGTGTAGTGGATAGACAACTGGAGGAGCATAATGAAAGCACCTGCATTTTAGCATACATATCACATATTGTTGATGACCTTACACTCTAGTAGAGTGGTGACACTAGTGAGGACTCACATGTGTTAGCACCTATAGATGACCAGCTTCCTATGGTGGCTGTGACACATTTGTCATCCTTTCAGGCACCTACGATAGCCACATCACATGAGGATACCAGTAGTATGTCAGATATGATGGAGGAGCCTTGTGTGAGGGATGCACACCATGGACATGTAGATCCACAGATCCAGGAGGTGGTACAGGACATACAGACAGTTGACCTTACACATATAGATCAACATGAGGAGATTGAGTCACATCTTTTGCAGACTCCATTAGTTGAGCAGATTGTGGAGATTGATAGGTTGATGGGGCACTTGCTTCCAAGATCAACCTACATTGATGAGGATGCACTCTTTATCAGTCAGGATGACCATAGCACGTGTCTGGACACATCTATATGGGATCCAGGCGCATATGATAGTAGCAGGGTGAGTGCACAGGAGGATACAACTGCTCACATCGGATACAGTATGATTCAGAGGGGGATAGCAGTTGAGGATGATGTGCAGTCACGTATGGGCAGACTTAGTGGCATAGTAGACAATGGGAATTTCAACACGTTATTTTATGCAGAGAGTATTTTTGGGGATTCTAGAGTTGACACTAGAAGTGAGGGACATGAGGTGGCACCTCAACATGACTGTGATTAGGAGTCACACCACTTAGCAGGACAACTAAGATTCAGTAAGGATATGATCATGGAAGCCACTAGGCATTTTGATGACACACATGCCTTGGTGGATGATTACTGTTGGAGGGAATCGATGGCACATGGTAGTGCAGATGAGGGATTTCCATGGATGACCTTCATACCCTTAGGGAGAGAGTGTCTATGATGAGGTGTGACAACCAGCAGTTGTTGACAGATAGGGACTACCTCTTGGGGATTGGTGAGATGCATCACAGGGCCTTGAGGGAATGAGAGTTGGAGGTGGACCGACTCACTCAGGAGTTGGAGAGCACTCTAGGGTTCTTGAGAGGCACACAGACAACCCTTCAAGAATCAGAGTCCAGATTAGAGGAGCTTCTTGAGGAGATTCTCCAGAGGTCCACTTCATTTGTCTTAGTGGGCACTCAGATATATCATTCAGTCATGTTGCTAGGGGATGTTGGTGATCTAGAAGAGGAGCACCAATTGATGGAGGACACTTCCATTCACGTTCCGAGAGTAGTTGACCTCCATGTAGAGGTTGACCCATCAGTATGCCCAGGATCTACGATGTAGCATGAGTCTATGGGAGATGACATGAGTATGTCGGAGCATACGATGATGAGTGACAGCTCACAGAGACATGTCGAGATGTATGGTGGGATTTAGAGGGGTATAGTGCCTTGAAGGGAGGAGACACATCTAAGGGAGCATGCTGATGTCACTCCTTTGTAGCATCACCTAGTTATGAGAGATCACCTTCACCATATCAGTGGTTGCATTTGAGATGAGACATGGAGATCGGTTGATCAACAGTTGGAGGAGTTACTTTCGGTTGTACTAGATGGTTGGGATTCGGTGATAACCAAAGGAGAGTATTTATCATGGATACCGATGGACGAGATTCTGGTCAAATCCTTGGGATTGACCAAAGCATGTGACACCTTCCAGCCCCACAGTCACTTGCAGATGTTTCTGTCAGCCTGTCCTGACATTTTTATCATAGACAACAATATGAGGAGGGATAGGCCATGGTTGAGAACATGGAGAGTGGCTAGGCTGAGACCACCTGAAATGAGTATCTTTACAACATCCAGGCGGACAGAGGTGCATCATCATAGGAAACCAATTGAGACTTGGTGCGTGATGGTGAGCATCATAGGCCAGGTGATAACAGATGAGCACAGAGGGCTTTTGACAGTGATCAGTCTCACACAGGGGTAGTTAGAGGAGATTGGAAGTGATAAACTTCCAATTTTTCCATGGGATTCGGGTGTTCATTTGGCCAGTAGGATGTTTTACTATAGGGTGAACCAGTTTGCGCCAGAGAGCCACATATGCCACCATGGTTTGGTTTGGAGTGGGCTTGCAAGGATTTGTCCGATGGAGCGAGGCAACTTTTCACTCTTGATCATAATGATCGGACATAGAGATGGTTGGGAAGGTACTCCTTCCACAGAGATGTTTTCACAGATGTAGTTTCTGGACAATAGATCCAATGGCCACAGGTACTTCAGGTTGAGGATCCAGGACTGGAGGATCCAATATATATACAGGGAGAAGTCAAGCAGGGTCAGCATAGTGCAGTTCGAACATGGTGAACTTCAACGGAGTCTAGCATAGGATCCAGGGATTGCAAAGTTGATCATTTCATTGACGGACGGGGACGAGTGGACTGTTTCAGGGGAAATTTTTTTTGACTTTCCATTGAGCTTCAATGTTGAGGAGAGCACATCTCTTGAGGGTGTCTCACGGAGGTCTTACAATACCTCATTTTGGCATCAACATGCGCAGTTGATGGAGGTCATGTTGATCATGGTAGTGTCTTGGAGGATGGACTCATTCTAGGATGAGGCCATGTATCAAGCACATGAGTTTCACGGTGTTGATATATTTCCAGATTATGCTTCCCAAGGAATTGTAGTTCATGTCTTGATATGGGACCCAGGGGGCAGAGTGCGTGATAATTCATCCTTGGATGGGGTCTACGGTGTGTCCCACAGGTGGACATGGGATACTGGAATTATAATTGAGGAGATTTGTTTATTTCTTGAGGACAAGCAATTTTCTAGCAGGGAGGACTATAATGTCCCCACTTTGGGACATCATTATATTACACAGTGTTATGATGACCAGGGTAGCCAGTTGGAGATTATAGCGAGTACAAGGATTATTGAGATGAATTTTGGGGTCCGTCTTGCATCGCTAATCCCATTTCATCATCATGATCCATTCCGCATAGGTTGGCTTTGGTTCTGTTGTATTCCGACGATTTCCATGATTTTGAGTATTTTGAACTATAAGCTAATTAAATTCACTGAAGAGGTCATTTTGGGCACATTACTTGGAGCAACCTCTCAGTGTAATATCTCATTGGAATCGGGAGGAGTAACACTATATGATGTGATGGTGAGAAGTGACTTTCAGTGGCCAGGGAAGCCACAAGGAGAAATAAGGCGCTTTTTAGAGGTAAAAAGGTTAATTAATTAATTAAAGTGATTTAATTAATTAATTAAATATTAATAAAATGAAAGTCACTTTGGAGGGACAAGGTGAGAAAGAAGTATAAAGGAAAGGCAAGGGCCTCTATTCATTCATTCATGTATTATTATCTTTTGATATCTGGCTTCAACCTAGTGAGCCCAACATTGGGGGTTTTGAGGGTTTTGACTTAACAAACCCTAGAGGATGATTTGGTGGTGAAATATTCCACCTAGCTTGTCCCAAGATTGGTCTCGGGGATGCAATACTCCCCCACGCCATTCTAGTTCATATATATTTAGTGCAGGAGGGTTCTACACCAGCCACAGGCACAGGAAGAGAAGGAGGGCGCACCATTGGGGGTTTCCAGCAAGGAGGGTGCACCATCCATTGAGAGAAGTTAGTTCTAGGTGTTTGGCAGGGCTTCTGGAGATTCTATCACCTGGGTTTTCATTGCAGGGTCATGGCCATTAGATCTAGTGAATTTCAGTGGAGTTTTATGGATTATTTGATTTATTGGATGCATGGGACGAATTGGAGGAGAGGAGCACACTTCGGAAAGTGATTTCATCAATTTGATAGATCAAATCTTCATCATTTCGTTTGGGACTTCACCAGGGAGGTAAAAATCCCTGATCTATCATTCTAGTGGTTTTGTGGAGCATTTGGAGGCATCTAGGAGGAGGGCCAAATTATCTAGGGTTTCAGGCATCTAGGGGGGGCGCACCATTCCTTAGAGGAGAGTCAAATCCATAGGGTTTGAGAGGGATCTTGGAGATTTGAGCACTTGGTTTTTTCTTTCCTTTACTCGATCTATTTCTTGTGATATTTACTAGGGTGATTAGACATCTTTGACAACAGGGCTGAATTGTTGAGGCTATTCAATGATCCAGTAAGGCGTGGCATCTTCCATCTTGAGGGTTGGTACTTCATACGACTCAGATCTCATTCTTGTATTGGTATTCATTGTTATCCAGCCTTTAGAGGCTTGTGATATTCTATTAGATAATTTTGTAGTAGCTTCTATCATCTTTATTGGAGCCATATGTTGAGCATTCCATATCGACATCTTCATTGTATCAGATTCTTCTATTTATAAATAAAATCATATTTGAAGTGTTTTGTCTTGTCTATCATCTTGTTGATCTTGCATATGGTTGAGGTATGTTCCATTACGGTATCTTCTTGTTTATTTCTGCAAACACACATATAACACATCAGTAAACCCTAAGCGCAACCTAAATGTTCATAGTAAGCAAAGTGTTTGACGAAATGCCACAACCATCAAAAGTTTAAAAAATACACCCAAAACCGTGATGTTCTGGGCATATTGGCTTGGGAACATTACAATAAGGATATCCACCATACATCGTGTTTGGACTTGGTATATTTCCAGTCCGACACACTTGACGATCTGATCCCTCATGCTCCTAATCCATCTAATGGTATAACAAGACTTGCTCTGGAACTCGTTTCCATTTCAGACACCAAAACTACTTCCTCTCCTTCTCAAATATTCGAGGAAAATGCAGTCCAATCCACTTAATCTTAGAAACCAATAGGTAAGAAGAAAAACAAGGGTAAATCCAAGAAATCTTCTGACCAACAGGATACTAAAAACACTGTTGATATTCAACTGAATAGGAAGGCTAAGTTTCCTTGCATGATTTGTGAGGAACAACACTACAAGAAAGACTTCCCTCATCGTGAAGCTACCACTAAATTTTTGAAGGGTACCTCCCAACTGGTCCAACAACAACATTTTGTTGCACAAAATATTTCCTGTTCACAAGGGGGCAATATAGGTCATTCCCACCATGGGGATGCTTCCTCGAGCGCCTATGAGGTGTATATGTTTAAGACAATTAATGTAATGACTTGAGAAAATACTTATGATGCTCCTCCAAGTGATCAGGCTAATGGAAAGGATATCAATCAACCATCCACATCCACTCCTCCTCCTTCTTCCAATCCTCTTTGGATTGAGAAACCAATCTATGATGCAATGTTGTGTTCGCCCAAGAGAGAAATTCAAAAAGTGGCATTTGATCCAAGTACCCGAGTCATCCAAAAATAAAATATTGTTGAATATTTAACCCAGGCACCTTATGTTATGTCATCCCTCAAAGTTCTATAGAACTATCCAAGTCAACGTAGAACCATGTTGTTTGCTATTGGGGCTATGGATCCAAAGGAATCAAATATGATTATGTTTAATCTGGACTATTTTATGGAGAGGCTCTTGCACCACCTCACATTTCAAATTCAAATTTTGGTTGGTGGGAAGAACATCCATCGTACTATTTTGGATGAGGGAGCCTCTAACTGTGTCATTTATTTTTCTTGTTGGAAATCCCTTGCTTCTCCTAAACTTACCCCATCTCCTACCACCCTAAAAGTGTTTGATGGACGTGGTTTCCACCCTCATGGAATCTTGCAATATTTCACTGTAACATTGAAGGGTAAATTTTTTTCGATAGATATCAAAGTGGTTGAAGTGAGCCTGTATTACAATTTGTTACTTGGTTGTAGTTGGTTCTATGCGATGAATGTCATCACATATTCGATGTTTCGTATTTTATGATTTCCCATCAAGGAAAAATCATCACTATTGACCAACTTGACTATACAACTCCAGATCTCCACAATGTTGCAACGAATAATGTCCCTTTTCTAGGATAGTCTAGTTTTGAGAGTGTATAAGTAGGTCTACGTAAGGATTCCTTTCTCATGGGGTTGTTTCCTTTTCCCTCTCCTGCCACCACAGAGGTTTCCACAATAAACATTATTTCGACTCAGGTGCGACAATCCCTAGAATCACTTGATCCTTTGCTAGTACCTGGTATTCATGAGCATAGTTCTTTTCCTGTGTCAATCTCATTCAAAAATGAAACAGACGTTTATGAGAATAGTTCATTGTCTATGTCAATCTCTTAAAAAAATGAATAAGACCCCCCTCCACCCAAATCAAGTCTCACTTTGGATCGAGTACTTGAACCTTATTTTCCTTCGCCTAGTGAAAATGTTCCTATTAGCAACTAGAGGCCTAAATGAGGAAAGAAGAAGAGTCTCTGGAGGAAAAGACACTTGGGGGTCTAGTCTCCAGCCTCTAGACATCATGCTGGGGGAAAAACACATCTAGAGGGACACACTACTAGGAGTGATCCTCGCTTGGGGGTTGTTCCCATCGTAATGTAGTTGTCTTTTCTATAATGATATTAGTCTTTGTTATTTCTCGTTCTTGTAAATACATGAGAATAGTTTACCTAGATCGGTCTTTACTCTTTCTCATGCTCATTAATACATGAGAATAGGTTACCGAGTATACTTTTATCTCTTTTTGGAACTCGTAAAATATATACGAAAAAGGAACTCTTTGGAGTTTCCTTTAAGTTCTTTTCAGACTCCATAAACATGAAAAGATTGTCGAGAGAGATTGTTTCCTTTCACACTCGTTAAAAGGTTTGAGATGGTGTCTTTTGAGTGGTATTTTATCTTTTTTTTCAGCCTCGTGAAGACTAATTACAAAAAAATAATACTCTAGTCAAGCATGATTAGAAGAGTTCTCCCCTGTATTGTTTTACACTTTTTTCGAGATATGGACACTAAATTTATGAAAAATTCATCCATGGAGTCATATTTAAGTTATTTTCACACTCTCTAAACGTGAAAAACCATTGATTTTACCTTCTTTGGCCTCATAAAACTAGGCATCAAATGAACTACGTGATTCCAATCTCCAAGACCCATATAGGACCAAACTGCTCCTTCCTCGGGTTCATTAAAGAATGAGCTATATCGAGCATCTGTTATCCTCCTCAATCTCATTTAAAAATAAAGAGGTATTCATCCATCATGATGGGGGGAAAATTGAAGGAAGTGGGTCAAGTTTTTTTGGAATCCTTTATGGCAGCTTTTGTTGCCCTTGAACATACACTTGTTTGTGTCTCGCCTCACAATTGGGTAATCTGCTTGTCTCTAAGTCATACCAATTCCATGTGTCTTTATAATTTTTCATTCTAGTTGAATATTTCTGATCCAGATGGATGTCGGTGGCCTCCCACCTATTCCAACTGATTCATTTTGATAGTTTTCTAGTTTGGCGGTTTTTTCCTAGTTTTCGGGTCCCCGAATTTCGGGGTCATTTTGAGGCTCCAAACAACCTTTTAAGGGCTCACCACAGCTAAAATGTAGATGGAGTTAGATTATAATAGAGACATGTGTAGTCCTCATATATAACTTTCCAACGGGATATCGTGCGCCTAAAATGGAGATCATATGCAAAAGTTACGACCCCAGGAAATTGATGTACTAGCTTACCCCATTAGGGCCCACATGAATTTTGGTGCTTCATCTCCTAGGGTTAGGTTTTTGGATGTCTAGGGTTTTGGAATTAATTTTAATTGTTAAAAGGGCCTTCAGAGCCTCATTGTACTCATTTTCTTGCGAATGAGCATAGTTGTCACATCTCTTCTCAGAGATAAACCCCCATCATTCCAGCAAGCTTCTTTTCCGCTGCATTTTACAGTTTCAACTTATTTCCTTATTTAATAGAAACTATTTTTACTATATATTTGTTATTCTCTTGTTAATCATATTTTAATAATAATATGTATTCATTTCTTTCTTCTCATAAAATCCAAATCAGTGGTATCAGAGCGGTATGCTCCTTGTCGTTCTTAATGCATGTCCCCAACGAGGTCAGGGTACAAAGAATTGGGTCTCGAGCTTGTTTCTCTTGAGGAAAAAATCTCTCGCATGCCCAAGAGAACTCTCATGGCGGGAGAAAATAAATATGATGGGATAGGAGAACCTTTCAAAATGTTGCTCGAGGAAGCCCTCACACAACAGAGGAACAAGATGATGGATAGTTTTGAGAAAATCCTTCGGTGACTACCAACAGACGACGCATCTTCCTCAAGCGGAGGCACTGCCCCCTTCAAGGTACAAATCAACTTTGATATTCCTATATTTGAAGGTCAAATAGACGTAGACACTATAAACAAATGGTTGAATCTACTAGAAGGCTATTTATCTGTGCATAACTTTTCAAATAGAGAAAAGATTACTTTTGCACTCCTCAAAGTCATTCCCCATGTCAAAGATTGATGGGAAACTTTTTGTGAGCAAAAGGAAATAGAGGAACCCTCATTATTTACAGTCACAGTCACCTAGGAGTCCTTCAGTAATGTTATTAGGGAACAATACTACCATGTCGGAAGTTATGACGACCTGTATACAAAATGGACCACACTACAGTGGGAAAGAGACCAAACAGTGCGCGAGTTCAAAAATATATTCCATACCTTATGCACCAAGCTAGGTATCAAATATTTTGAGTGACATATGGTGCTCAAGTATCGTGGTGGTCGTCATATATAAATCCAGGCTGAAATGGAGTTTCTAGACATCTCTTCCATGGGCGTGGCCTACCGATATGTCGTCAAAATCGAGCAGAATCTTAAACAAAAGACGTGACAATTTGGGCCTGGGAACCCCTCACAAAAAAAAAGGAAAGGGAAGACACAACCCACAGAACAAAGGACAGGTCAAATGTGTACATCCTTAGGACAACCAGTCCAAGCCACAAGAAAATAAGTACACCGAAAAGACAAAGAAAGATATCGGGAAGTGGTGTGACTTCCATAAGAGCCCCTGAAATAACACTATTGATTGTCGCTCAAAGAAGTCACTGGTGGCTAAGGTGAAATCCTCTGAATCAAATGTGGGTTTCGAATATAAGTCAGAACCAAAAATGGGGAGACAGATCATTGATGTGAACCCCAGTGCTACCATTGCTACAACCAAGCTCCAGCCCGATGAACCAGACGAGCCAAAGGAAGGAGAGTGCCTTTTTCATTCACATATGTGGGTGAAGGGTACCCCGCTGCACTTCATCATTGATAGAAGTAGCCAGAAGAAACTCATCTCAGCAAAGGTCATCAAGTGGCTAGCCCTACCGACAACGCTGCACCCGCAACCCTACACCATTGGATGACTTCTCCAAGGAAGTGATCTTCGCGTCAACCAACAGTGATGCATGTTGTACGACATCAAGCCCTTTAAAGACGAGGTATTGTGTGATGTTTCCCCTCTCGAATTTTTTAATGTTGTTTTGGGCCAACCATATTTATGGAAACATCATGCTATATATGAGTCTAGGCCTCATAGTGTTATTATTACTTTGAATAAGAAATTGTATATGATATACGAGGAAGTACCACCTAGTGTTATTTCCTTTATCTATTCAAAGCAATGTAGGAAGGTCATCTCTCAGACCGAGAAGTTTTTCTTCTTTGTGATTCTCTCTCAGAGTGAGTGAAATATCATAGCCACATACAGGGCCTCCGTGACTGACCTCTCCACACAGTAGAAGCAAGCGGATAATGTCGTGGAAGAATACTCATATATCTTCTCCTCACCTATCCAGGTACCTCTACACTGTCAGATGAAGCATCCCATCGATCTGACCCTCAACGCACCGCTACCCATTGGGTTAGTCTACCACCACTCTCTATTAGAGAATGAGGAGATCAAGTGGTAGATCGAAGAATTTCTTCACAAGGGGCACATCTGTCCAAACTCTTAACCTTGTGGGATCCCAATCATGCTGGTGTAGAAGAAATACGAGACCTGACGACTCTGCATTGATTACCAGGACCTAAATAAAATTATAGTCAGAAACTAGTACCTGATTCCCCAAATTGACGACCTCCTTAATCAACTCATAGGGGCCAAGTACTTCAGTAAGATTGATATGAATTCAGGCTACCACCAGGTCCCAATAGAACAAACATATGTATGGAAGACCTCCTTCAAGTCAAAATAAGGTCTTTTTGAATGGTTGACCATGCCCTTTGGTTTGACAAATTCTCCAGCAACTTTCAATATGAGGATGATGGAGGATATCCTATGTCCATTCACCAATAATTTTGTAGTGGTGTATCTATATGACATCCTCATTTACAACAAGACTTGGGCGGAACAATTGCAACATATTCAATAGGTTTTGCACACCCTGTGGCAACACAAGCTATATGCCAACTTGGAAAAATGCTCCTTCGGCATGGACAGGGTCCATTACCTGGGCTACATCATTTATAAACATGGTGTACATGTGGATCCAGCCAAGATCCAAGTCATTTGTGACTGGCCAGCCCCAACCACACTCACTGAGCTTCAGAGCTTCTTAGACCTTGCCAATTTCTATCGCATGTTCGTGTTGGGATTCTCCCATATTGCATGGGCCCTCAGCCAAGTAACCAGGGGTGATGGTAAGGAAAAATTTGTGTGGGGCCTGTCCCAACAACAAGAGTTCAATGATTTTAAGCAATGCTTGTGCTCAGACCCAGTAATTTCATTATCGGACCTGCATCAACCCTTTGAGATCAAGACATATGCTTCAGACTATGTTGTGGGTGTTGTTCTCAATCAACACAACCACCTCATGGTCTATCATAGTGAGACACTATCAAATGTTGTCTATAAGTACCATACTTACGACAAAGAAATGTACTCCATTGTGCAAGCCTGCCACCAGTGGAGACATTACATTCTTGGAAAGGAGACAATCATCCACATTGATCACAAGCAACTGCATTTCATGTAGACACAAGGTAAATTGCAGAATGACCACCATCAAAAGTGGCCCACATGCTTGCAATAGTTCCACCTCAACATCAAGTATAAAACATGAAGTACCAACCGATTTGCTAATTGCCTCAACTAACCTTGAGTCGCATCACTCGCCAAGGTGCTAGACTCTTGCAGCCATGAGACCTCCAGATGGCCCCACCTCTATGAGATAGACCCTTACTTCACCATGACCTACCAAATGTTGGGCACAAAATCAGTTGTCGTTCATTTCCATCTTTAGGACAGGCTATTGTGCCATCTGGGCCATCTCTTTGTTCCATCAAGCGAGAGAGCGAAGGTGATTTTGGAATCCCACTAGAGTCGGGTGGCAGGACACTTTGGTGTCAAAAAGATAGTGGTAGTACTGCAGAAACATTTCTACTGGCCAAAACTTCGACAAGATGTGGGAAAGTATATCAGGTCCTACATTGCCTGCACTATTTCCAAACCGACCACTAAGAAACATGGCCTGTACACCCCTCTGCCTACTCCTAACAGGCCATGGAAATCCATCTCAATGGATTACATGTCATGCCTTCAGTCCACCAAGAGGGGAAATGACTTTATTTTTATGGTTTATGATCACTTTTCCAAGATAGCGATTATGGTCGCCTGTAAGAAGAGAATCATAGCAGAGGCCACTGCCAAGCTCTTCTTTGAACGAGCATGGGTACATTTTGGAATCCCACAAACCATTGTCTCATATCAGGACATCATTTCCTTATCACATTTTGGTCGAGCCTCTGGTCATTGTTGGACACCAATCTCACCAAATCCACTACTTTCCACCCCCAGATAGATGGCCTAATGGAGGTTGTCAATCGGATGATCATGCATATCCTGCGCATGTACAATTCCAATCACCCCTACACATGGGATGAGAGTATTCCCTATGTTCAACATAGCTACAATTGAGCCCTACATATCTCAACCGACCACAACCCCTTTCAGGTGGGGTTGGGATTCCAACCATTGGGTCCCATGGATGTTGCACTACCCCTTGTGGCCACCTCGACCGAATCATCCCCTGCTCCAACTGAAGCTCAAAAATCCACCTGGTTCATTGAGAAGATCCAATACATCCGCTAACAGTTTCATTATATTTTACAGAAGTCCAATTCCAAGTACAATCAGCGCCATGATCAACATCGGGTGCCACATAAGTTGCAGGTGGGAGACAAAATTTGGTGGCACTTGAAGAAAGACCGCCTTACAGGGCCCCGCAAGAACATTATCCCACTCCATTATGGACCTTACACCATCACCACGGCTATGGGTGACAATTCTTTTGAGCTCAACATTCCCCCTTTCCTTGGCCTGCACCCAGTGTTCAACGTGGCTCTCCTTCAGCCATATTTCCCACCATTATTGGACACCTCAGAGATAGGAGAACAATTGAAACCAACAAAGCTCAACCCTGACTACATGCAATAGGAATCCAATGATCATATTGTAGACACACAGGTCAAGGTAACTCAACAACAAAGGATCCAACTTTATCGAGTTATCAAAGAAGGGCAACTCCTGCACCAAGGCAAGTGGTTCACCCATGGCCAAATTCAGTAAAAATTTCCTCATCTTATGGGGGAACTCAACGCAATCGATACCATTTCTTCCTAAAGGGGGAGGTTTGATCCAGGTGGATGTCGTTGGCCTCTCACCTATTCCAACTAGTTCATTTTGGCAGTTTTCCAGTTTGGTAGTTTTTTCCTAGTTTTCGGGTCCCCGACTTCCGGGGTCGTTTTGAGGCTCTAAACAACGTTTTTTGGGCTCTCCACAATCAAATCGATAACAAGGTCAAATTCTAAAGGCAACATGTGTAGTCCTCAGATAGACCTTTCCAACGGGCTATCGTACTCCTAAAACTGAGATCGTATGCAAAAGTTACGACCCCAGGAAGTTGATGTACTAGGTTACCCCAACGGGGCCGACATGACTTTTGGCGCTTCATCTCCTAGGGTTAGGTTTTTGGATGTCTAGGGATTTGGAATTCATGTTTATTTAAAAAATTTCTTCAGAGCCTCATTGTAATCATCTTCTTGTGAATGAGCACAATTGTCACATCTCTTCTCAGAGATAAGCCACTACCATTCCAACAAGCTTGTTTTCCACTTCATTTTATAGTGCCAACTTATTTCCTTATTGAATAGAAACCAATTTTACTGTATCTTTGTTATTATGTGTTAAGCATGTTTTAATAATAATCTGTACTCATTTCATTCTACTCATAAAATCTGGATCAAGTTCTCTTATTGTCGTCACATTATGTTCTTGGTACTCCTCAAGTTAATGCTTCCAAGTCATTTGTCATGCCTCATCATGTTCAAGGAAAGTTTCACTTCAAACCATTCATCTCCAGTATTACCTATTTCCATTTCCTGTGTCATTCTGTACTCATTTAATCCACCATCACATCACTTTCCTGTGTTAGTTTCGTGTCAATGATGGTGGATACATCAAGGCCCTCCTTCGACAAGTCTTTTCCTATCGAATTCAGCACATCATCCGAGAATTAGACTTAGAAACCTCTTGGTACCTTTCCACTTTCATTCCTCAATGGCAGGCCTCCTTTCTTCTAAAAATAGGTTTACATCATTGACATATAATAAGATGATTCCACGAATATTCGACCTCAACTCATTTATTCACATTCACTAGAATGTACTAAAGGTACCTTAGGAACCATTATCATCATTGGTGATTTCCCTCACACTTGTTAATGGTATACCTCAATCATAGGTAATCAAGTAGTTTCTACCATGTTCAACATCAAGTCATCTATTGGCATGGGTATACTCGTACCGCATCGGGATCACAACGAAGAACCTAGGTTGGGCGATTACTCTTCTATGTGCTTTTTCCAGGTTGCGATGGAGATCATTTGAGCATGTAAAATATTTCAGTACAATCACCATGTTGGAAATATTACTGATATATATATATATATATATATATATTGTCACATAGATCCACATTGTATTGATCCGTGACTATGTTTTATCTTCTTGTAGATCCACTGTGTATTTTTCTTTGATGTGATTAGTTTATATCATGGAGGTATGGATCCACATTGTATCTATGGTGGCCATATCCTTATTTATTATTCTCATGGATCCATAGTGTATTGGTTGGCGGCCATGCTTTGAGTCATCTCGTATTTTGAGCATAGGTATGCCTGCCTCAGAAATTTAACATATTTGTATACTGATTGATGTTTGTTTGAAGCTTCTACCAGGTTCTCCTACTCCAACACCCTTGCATTGAATACTTTTTAAAGTGTTTCAGCCATTAGTTTCTCTTCTGACCTCACACTTTAGGGGTCATCTGCTACACATAAAAATGTCACACTTGAGTTTCACACCCTAATTGTTGCAAGTGTCGCAAAGTGATGTATTCACCTTGTTAAGTGTTGCATGCACTGTCACAAGTGTCATATGTACCTTACCTAGTGTTTCATTCATGTTTCTAAGTGTCACAACCCATTGACACCATGAAAGACATTTTCCATGATCTCTAAGTCATATTGGAGGAAGAAACCCATCATTTGAAGGCCAAAAACACACCTTTTTCTTGGAAAATAGACCATTGTTTGGGAATTTATCAAGGGTGGCGCCTACCTAGCCATGTTGGGGGGGTGCCACTTCATGGGGTGGCCACCCATTTCCATTTTAGTGGAGCACCATGTTATAGGATGACACCTTGTGTTCAACTCTGGAGGAGCGTCAGTCTTGTTAGAGGAAATCAAGGGATCCTCCACCACTTTCTAAGGGCCAACTCTCTTGGGATGAGGTTTGTTGTGGTGGAATCCTACACTGTGGTATCTATCCTAGGATATAATCCCAAATTAAGGATCCATATCCTTCATTTTTGCATGGTGGTTGTGCCTCTCAAGCCTATATATTGAATGTATTTCTAAGTTGAAGGTGGGGGGCGGGGGGGCATTTAGATATAAAACCTTTTATCTTGGGAGAAGCATCATAATTTTTATTTCAAGTTTCATGCAAGGGCTAGATGAGGAGATCTTGGAGAATATTTTTGCATCATCAAGCATGTTTTGTAAGTTCCTTCTTTGGCTTTCCAATTAATGATAACTTGTCCTATTCCCTTCAAGTTCATGTGTTCTACATCTACATATTGCTTGTTTATTGTTGTTTCAGTCTTCATAGATATATCTGATTTATCTAATCATATAGACTAGGAGGAAGAGTTATTTTTCTAATATTTGCAGTACTTCATTTGCGTTGAGGAGCTTGGATATCAAGATCAAGGATTGGAGCAGTGAGGATGAACATCGCAACAAGGTATGCCACATTATTCTTCTCTCTTTATTGATTGATCGAGTTAGATATATAGGGACATTATCAAAAATTTGTTTACTTCTTTCTTTGGACCAAAGATAGCGGTATTGGTCCAAAGGGGATCTTAGTCTGTCCGCAGGGTAATATTTCTCACAACACTCAACATTTCTCTCTAAGTTTGAACATTCATTATTACTTCTTCCCCTTGTTTTGAGTCCAGTCTAAATCTATTAGAAATATATGTAATGACTAATCTTATTTGGACGATTTTCATGGAAAACATAGTGATTGGAATTCCCGACAAACTTACATGAACAACTCGTATTTATGGGTATAGTACTTCTTCCTCTTCAACTCATTTTACCATTTTATTGGATTTGGAAAACCCTCGATCCACCTACTTGTTTGATCCATTGAACTAAGAAACCCAAGGCATGGCTTATTTTCAACACAATCATTAACCCACAACCTCAAAAATATTGGTGACCTTTGAATCAATATGGTTATCTTTAGCATTTGTCGGAAGATCCACAGTGTTGATGACATCTTTTCGTCGACGACAAGATGTCATCAACACTGTGGATCTTCCGACAAATGCTGAACATAATTATCACCACAGAAACTTAAATGAACATGGTTATGTTTGTTGATCGTGTGATGGTAGAAGTGTATCAACGATATGGCCTTGTTTCCATGAGCCATTAATTAGTATGATTTAAGGCATGGATCCAATTTATTTGGAAGGTACATCATGGTGGAAGCTATCTTATTGGCCTTGATTTTAGGACCATGATAGGGAATAATGGAAATCTATGGTGTAGATGTTGGAAATTGTGTCAAATGTCCAGGGTGTGTGTTCCAAAATTCTAGAAATTGGTAGAAAAATGGCTATGGGTAGGGACCTTGAGCAAAAACAAGAAGCATGTTTGGAGAAATAAATCATAGTGCAGTGGCTTTGCTTCATTCCTCCATCTACAATATATAATTTTGAACTTCTAAAGGTGGAGCCTCTTGCATGGGCATTTCATCTCAACAACACAGTCTTCGAAGAGTTTGCACTTATATTTATTTAGAGGGATACTAAAAACACATGTTGGTATTTGGATGTTACCAAGCCACCTTGCAGAGATTTTAAAACAACCAATTGAACCTCTTCTTTCCTTGGAACAACATAATGTATCCGAAGGCCTCAAGGAGTTTTGATATTGGAAAGAATACTATGAATGTGATGCTTTATATCAAAGTTGGTTGAAGATAAAAATGGACAATGAGGGCATTTATCCTATTGATCTCTAATCTAAATAAAGGGAAACCAATAGTTGCGACAACAAGGAAAGGTTTAATGAAACATTATCTTTATCAGAAATAAAATGCATTCCTTGGATGGGGATTCAAGGTATTGTTATGGAAAACAATGTCCTATGGCTATGGGTTAGGGTCACAATAGAGATATACCCTAAAAGACCACTCTTATACTCAATTCAAGCAATCAATTAAGAATAAATACCTTTCAATAACTAACTTTAAAGGGAAAGAGAATAGGAAAAACCTAGATTTTGACGTTTGATGTTGATCCCATGTGGAGACTTTCGTTCCAACCCTCTTCCACAACAATCCTTTGAAATATCTACCACACAAAGAGACAAGCAACTGCAAATAAGTAGTTATATGATAACTAACCGAAACATGATCACTACAACTTTCATAATAGATTCAAATTATAATATGTAAAATACATTAGAAACATGAATCAACATACAAAATTGGAGGGGAACGAGAGATCTTTTATTATGAATAGCATAAGAAGTTGGTCACAACCTGTAACCATTGTGACACGGTCCTGAAAATAGTCTCCAAGTTCCTCCACCCAAGGCCATATATTATTAACAATACCTCCAATACTTTGTGCTCAAACAAGTCCAAGGAAAGTCGCGTACATCAACCAAAATGTGGCTTTTTAAAGTATTTTTAAGGAGGAAAAGGTGGAAAAGGGTCCTACAAGAAGAGAAATGGATGTGGTTGAGGCCAATGAGTCATCATAATCATATGTGGTTTCAAATGACACTATAACATATGCCCCCTAATGTGTGAGGTTGGAAGAGAAAATGATGTCCAAAATAAATTACAAAATAGTCACGATATTGTGGAGGGGACTAGGTAGGATTAGTTGAAGACAAATTCCAAAACAATACCTACAATAGAAAAAAGTAAGATACTCTCTTCCCAATTTGGGCAACCCATGCTCAATAGTGATGTAAGCATGGAAACCAAATCAAGTACAATAGAGATCCATGAGTAATGAAAGCACAAATGATGTCCATGGCCACAAAAAATATACATAGTTGATCCATGTTATATATAAAAGTACCAATCATGGTCACAAGAAAAATACACAGTGGATCCATGCAAATGTAGATCATATCCATGAATGGATACAAAATGGAGCTATGTCTCAGAATAAAAGAGAGGATATATGGAGTCAATGGAATGAACACAGTGATCCTCTAAAAGTACCAATGTTAAAGAGGGTGGTGTGATCAATACAACTCAGGTAGGAGAACAAAAGAGGTGATGCTCATACTTTACCTGAGGTATTGAAAATAACCCGCCATGGTACGTGTCCACACCATGAGAATAGATGTGTTGAAGTCAAACATAGTGAGACATCATTTGATTATCGATCATTGATGTATATTGTTAATAAATGCAAGACAATCCATCGATAATGATAATGGTTGTTGAGGTACCTAGTACAATATAACAAGTGTGAATATAAGATTTGATGTTGAACACTTGATAGAATCTATCGATCATCGAACATTGATGTATTCCCACTTTCAATAGCAAGGGAACCTGCCACTGATGACTGCAGGCCCTAAGGTACTAAAAATGACTCTAGATCCCTATCCTAGAGAAAGATGTGTTGTCGAGAGGAAGATATCCGTTGGAAGGAAGGAATTAAGGAATCCTCCATCATCCAACACGAGTAGGAGAAGGCCAAGTATTTGGAAGAAGTCGAACGAAAAGATTGAAAGGACCAAACTCAGGTACCACTCTGGCATGTACCATATGGAATAACACATGACATAGACTCTCTGAATGGTAGACAATGATGAAGACTACTGAAAAAGACAAGGAATCCACCAATGGGTTCAAATGGAAACCCAGGTACCGCAAGAATCCCTATGTGTGATAATGGTTCTTGACATGAAACACAAGGGAAATTGCTTAGTCAGTGACCACTGAATATTTGTCATTCATTGAGTGTAAGGTCACCTATCAATGATTTAAATAGGTCCTAGGTGAAACTCTAGGTAATACTCTCAGAGCAATGAGTTGTATTCAATAAGAGCAAACCCATAAGCAATAAGTCAATGGGGACCTTCTATACTAGCACGAGTGAGATACAAAGTTATTGGCGAAACTAATAAGTACTTGACACAAAGGAAGGCCGACTTGGAAAGTCAATAGTTCTATGGAGCGACCGACATAGGTTGACTTCCTTTGAATAGAAACACAACACAAATAGTGACTTAGCAAGCATTGACTATAAATTGGGATACATCTGTGACACATGAGGCATCAACAAATCCTCCATATGACTAGAAGAATAATCAACTGGAGGAGATTATGCTCAAACATGAGAAATGGATTCCTAAAGCCATACTAAACCCAATATAGTGAGGTGAAGACTCATAATATTGTGCTTTGTTCAAGGGAGACACAAGTAGCTTCCATATAAAAAACGAGACTCATTCCCATCCTTCTTTTTTAATTTTTCAATTTTTTTGTCTTTTCGTATTATCAAACCTAAAAAAAAAAAAAGAATTCTATAGTACAATGGAGAAAACAAGCATCACGGACAAGGAAACCAGTTCCATGCATAAGGAACATACCTATGCTCAATGAAAGCGTGCAGGATATGGATGCTCGGGGGAATTTTTCTCAATGGATAAAAGGTGTCAAATCACAAATGATAGTATTGAAAGGATGGTCACTATTAGAGAATTCATATACAAATGGATATATATAAAAGAAAGATGAAGTCGACATTATGACCGAAAAGCATGAGCAGTCAATATGCAATGCAAGTAAAACTCAACACAACAATTTTTTGGAAGCCCCATGGGTAATTAGCCAGCAAAATATGAGAAGAAGATATGAGGATTCAATGCAAAGTCATGGAAAGACTAAACATGGCTTCCCAGCCTACATAAAAAACTTTAGCATGGGTGTCAAAATGTGTCAAAATGGATAGCAAGGTACTAACTGGGACACCCATGAAGAGGTAAGCTCTACCATCTGTAAATGACCTCTTTAGAGCAACTTGAAGGTTTAATGTTGTAAGAAAATGGGGTTGACCCTATGAAAAATATGTGATACCCTATGAATAAATGAATTGTGCAAGAGAAACGAGACCTACCCTATATGCCAGTAAGGAACACAATACCTGCAGAAGAAGTCAAAAAACACCTACAAATGTAAGAACACCTGCGATAAATAGACACCTCTCAAGGAAAAATGCATGTCAAAACATGTCCAAAACTTTTTATTAGTCTAAACGAGATAAAAAAATGTTAAAAGGGGTTAAAAATGTATAAAACAAATTGAAAAATGGGCTAAAATAGTTGAAAAATGACTTTTTACCATACCATTTTGAATTTTACCCTTTTGGAGTGCATTTGGAGCATTTTTTCCCTTCAACCTTTTGAGGACTAGTACATGATGCACAAGGATCAAAATTCAAAACCACTTGGACCAGGTAGGAGACCTTTTCCTCTTCTCCATTTTCATCCAAAACATTTTATATTTTAGTGATTTTTTGAGTTTTTATTAGATTTTTTAGGTTATATGGCCATGTACGTGGCCTTCATTGACACGAGTCACATACAGGGAAAGATGTACGTGATCCCTATTATTGAAATTTGTGTATGTATGAAACTGTACTAATTGGAGATCGAGTACATCTCCATGAAATTCAAAAATAAAAAATTCTAACTAAACAATTTGAAATTGTTTGGTAGGATGGTGATTGACCAGAGGGAAAGAGAGCATGGAGATGTGGATAATGAGGTCATGGATGACTCTGAGGCCCAAGAAGCCCTCCTATGGTGCATATTTTATAACTTCTTCCATTATAACAATATGAGGGAACAAAGAAGATTGCTATAAACCTTGATCTATTATTGGGAGCTCAAAGTCGACGCATTCATGATCAATGGGAAATCTTTGAAGATTGAGACCGAGGATATATATTTTATTATAAGGTTATCCCAGTGAGGTTATGTGGTAAACTTGAAAGGAAAAAGATCCATTGGTCTAACGATCAATGAATACATTGCTATTTATTTCTCGACTGAGATAGAAAAAGTTGGGAGCCAACTCCCAATAAAACAATTAGATAGCCTCAACCTTAAAATTAGTGTCTTGACGATTGTTTAGATTGCAGGATCAACATCGTTACATCAAACTTCAAGAACGATGATGTTTTATGTAGTTGAATTCTTGAAACCTGTTATGTATGACTGGAGGACCTCACTGTTCATGTGCATGAAGGCCCAATTAATAGGATACAAGGAAGGAAAAATGAATAATTTTGTCTTTGGAAGCCTCATGCACACATTTTTCTTTGAGAGATTTCCTATGATGAATCCTCATGTAGATATCCATATGAATTATGTCTGATATTGCGCTATGGAGAGATGAAACGAGGTACTCCCGAGGCAAGGAGGAGGTCATTTGGGTGATCCCTCGGATGACACATTTTTTTCTTGGTGGTCATGCCAATTTGTTGCGATAGAGGATTATCCCTCTGCAGGGATAGATTATCGCAACAATTGAGAGACACCCATTCCACCTAGTATTTCCTACATATATGTTGGTAAGAAATCCCTTTTTAAATTATTTCCATTTTTATATTTTATATCAATAAATTATTTAAGAAGTAAATATTTTTGGGGTGAAACAAAAAACTGATTTGATTTCTTGATTGTGTAGATGTGGGACTGAGACGGACTGAGGTTTTTCCTCAGCATGGTCGAGATGACCAACCATAGGGAGACTCAGATAACATATTAGATAATTTCCAAATGAACTTGGATAGATTGGTACACTCAGTGTCAATGATACAAATTGAGGATCTTCCATAGAAGATGCAACGACATGTAGTTGGGGTACCATGAGCATGGGTGCATCTCTTTCAAAATCTAGCCAATGTCATGGTGTTCTATGAGAGACATGCCAAGAGAATATTTGGTCCCTCAAGATCATGATGATGAGATATTTGTATATTTTTTGTATTATCAATCCTTCAACATGGACAATCGAGGCTAAAAGCGTATTTTGTAACATGATTCACATTTTGTACTTAATGAACATTAATGACAATGTATATACAGATAAATATTTCTTCCTTAATGACAATGTGCCTATGATTTTATTATATACATGTATGATTGTTTGTTCTTATGATTAATTTGAATGATATAAGTGCCAATCTAACACATCGTTAGAAAATGAATAAAATAATGAATTGCAATTTTTTTGAACATGAATATAAGTGATATAATCGAAATGATGCTCCAACAAATGTATCTAAAGGAAACGACGACGTAACTTAGGTTTGCAAATAAAAAATCCGCCATTTAGATGAGACACTACTAACTGAGCGTCCAAACAAACTTCTAAGGAATGAATGTCATGCATAATGGCATCACGAAGTAGTTCAACAACAAGGTTGCATTCAACCACATTATTAGTATATGGTCCTAGACAAGCACCTTCGTAAATGACCAATTGGCCCGTGGGAGAATAGATCACCCAAGCGGAGGAAGCAAGGTTCCAAGTGTGATGGATAGAACCATCGGTGAACCCTACGAACATCGAAGAATCTCGTGACATATGTCAAGCAAGCAGAAGCACCGCTAACATAAAAAGAGATCTACACTTATACTAAATACAAAAATGTACAATAATTGCAAGGGGAATGCCTAAGCGTAAATGCTCAAGCGTAATACTTCTTAAGATAGAGCCCATTTTTTGGCTCCACAATCACGTTCCCTTCAAAATCCTCCAACTCGTAGGCTCCTTTCAAAAGGGCATGTCTCAAAATGTAGCAGGTATGCCACAACATATTGAACTTGCCTACCCCCAAGGTAGCTTTTTCCTGGTCATAGAACAAAAAAAGATCACCTTCAGAGAAGATCCTTGGGTTCATGGACTTTTCATATTGACTCTTAACTCATTTATGATGTGCCTCATTTGTAGTGGCAACATTACGACATTGTTCGTCAAGATATTCCAAGTGAAAAAGGAATGCCTCTAACTCAGAGGAGTCATGTAGAATCTCTACGATGATCTTAAGAAAAGGTATTTCACGTTCAATCAGTAATACTATCTCCAATCCATTAATGATTTGGAATGGAGAAAATCTAGTAGTAGTCTTAACTTCAGTCTGATATTCCCATAAATCTAGATATACCATGATGTGTCAATTAGAATTCCAATAACAGTACGCTGGAGAATGGTTTAGAGAGACTTTTTAACTACCCGGACTTGGCCATTCATCAATGAATAATATGGAGATGAGTGCTCCTGCCTAAAACCCAATTTTGATGTGAGCTCCAACATCATTTTGTTCTAGAAGTGACTGCTATGGTCAATGCCAATATCTTTCGGAATGCCAAACCAGGTAATCACCTGATCGAATATAAAAAAACACAACAATATCACAATCACTTGAAAAATTAGGCATGGCCTCCACCCACTTTGTGAAGTAATCGATGACCATGATGATGTAATGATTCCCCCTGGTTGAATGTGGGTGGCATGTCATAAAATCAACACCCCACTTAGTAAAAGGGCCAACAATGATGACTAGAAAAAGTGAATAAAAATGTGTGTGCATCTTATGAGTAAACATTTGACACTAGTGACATTTTTTTACAACCTCGATACAATATTTGAAGATCAATGGCCAAAAATATACAACACACAATATTTTTTGGGTTGTCTCCAACCCAGAGAGATGACCTCCACATGCTCCACTGTGACAGTCATTTAAAATGAACTCCTCTTCTTTGTGAGTCACACAACGACATGAAATTGGTTCTACACCATGGTGATACAAGCTATCACCAATGATGAGGTAGTTTTTTTCTTGATGGTGAATGTGTCCTCAGTCCTCTTTCAAATAATGCGGGGAGAAATTCAAAGTCTAGAGATATATAAGAATGTCTACATACAAAGGATCAAAATAATATATTAGGAAGATGCATTCATTAAAAAATGAGTCCTTAAAAAGTTCATGTTTATCTTCCCTAGGAAACTTTGACATCAATTTCGCAGAAAGAAGTGACTTTTTGGACTTGGCGGACGTGAAGTCTAAGTCAAATTCTTGCAAAATCACAATCCTTTTTTTGGATTTCCCATTGAAAATATGATGAGTCATGACATATTGGAAAGGATTAACATCCACAATAAAAGTAGTTTTACGGAGGATAATTTAATGTCGTAGTCTCTAGAGAACATGGATGGTTGCAAGAGCTATCTTCTCAATGAAGGAATATGATAACTCAACATCGACCAAACCATGACTTAGGTAATAAATGACTTTCTTGAAAATAAAATCATCTTCTTGCACCAAAACCATACCCATGGTCGACTCAGATGATGTCAGGTACAACAAGAAGTCATGAGTAAAATCAGGTTCTCTATAGAGAGTGGAAGACATTAAATCCTTTTTCAATGCCTACAAATATATTTATGTGTAAGTATCCCTTTTGAATGGGACCCCTTTCTTTAGAAAATGCATGAAACCCTTAGTGATCTCAACGTAGTTAGCAATGAAATGACGAAGGGCATTTTCTTTTCCTTGGAGACTCTAAGGTTGACAAATAGTACATGGGGAAGGAAATTAAACTAATGCCTCAACCTTAAGGGTCCACTGTGATCCCTTTGTTTGACAAGATAAAGCCAAGGAGATGCCCTGAAGTAACACAAAAATTAAATTTGTGTCGATTCAACTAGATGCGATAATAACGACATATCTGGAACACATGGTAGAGGTGATCTATCTGATCGAATCTATGATGAGAGTGAGTGGCTAGATCATCCAAATACATCTCAACAATGTGTTTCATGTCATGGAAGGCAAAGGTCATGGCCCGCTAGAAAGTAACCCCAACATTTTTAAAATAAAAATGCATTTTATTAAATGAAAATGTTCCCCAAGGGAAAATAAATGTGGTTTTATGTTGATCCTCAGGTTTAATTTTGATCTGATTGTAGCGAGAGATTTCGTCCATAAAGAAAAATATCTCGTTTCCCGCACACTCATCAATAATTTTATCAATGAACGGTGTCGAGAAATTTTCCTTTGGATAAGCCTTGTTCAAATCCGTGAAATACATACATACATGGATGGCTCTTTTCTTCTTTTCAACCAGAATAGGGATTGATACCCATTCGATAAGCAGAACCAGATAGATAAAACCCGCTTTGAGGAGCTTCTCTACTTCATCCTTTACGACAACTACCTTCCTAGGGTTAATCAACCTCAACTTTTTCCAAACAGGATTAACATTAGGGTGATTTTTTATTTCATGTATGACAATTTTACGATCTATCTCGGGTATCTCTGCGTGTAACCAAGAAAAATTGTCGCTAAATTCCTTAAGCAAGGCGACATAATCTTGGATATCCTCAGGAGAAAAAAATTCACTAACGAGCACATTTTCCACGACATTGGGATCATTCTATATGTTGATAAGCATCACCCTCGAAATATTGGACATGTTCCATTCAACGTAAACACCATTCTTTACTAAAGGGTTCACATTTTTATCAACATTTTCATTCATGTGGACATGGAACTCTCCTCTTTCAATGTGATCCATCTTCAGAAGGAATTAAAACCGATGATGTAAATCATCCCCAAGTCCTCTCTGAACCCATCATTGCCTCTAGAATAACCTCATTAGAGGGTTGTACTGTCTCAATACAATCAGGAGAATGAGAAGATTTAACTACCCAAATGGGCTTTGGAAGATCATCAACCTCCTTGATTTGAAGAGAAGTTGGATATGAGTCTGCAATGACCCTTCGAATGGCCTGATAAGCAATCTCTATTAAATACAAAGGATTTTCCATTCCTTCATGCTTGATCCTTTATATTGAATTATATGGGGATGATAGAATCCAAGGATCCTCAAAGTACATCATTTGAAAATGGTGCACTAGGGATACGAGAACCAGTGAAATCAGTGAGATCAAGCTAGTCAAAGTGGAGCTAATGTACAAAATTGGTTGGGATATTAAAATTTCCATCAAAAAAGAATACATCCCTATGCCAATATTTTTGGTCACCATTTGGGAATTATCTATTAATAGGATGTTAGATCTTGACCTCACAACTAAATCCAAATGACTAAAAGACAATTGGTTGATCATCACGATTTTTCCTTCATGAGGAAAACAAATAACTCAGAAGATTGAATATATGATAGTGGTCATAGCATACGTCCAACTGTGACCTAAATAAATTTTGTAGTCAAGCGGAGCGTCGACTACTTCCACCTCAAAGTACAAGATTTTTCCTCCAAACTATATGGAGAAGGGTTTTCCTAATAATTTTACAACACTCTTCTATTCTTTCATTCTTCACACTCACATTTTGTATATTAAATTACAAGGGATTATAGTATGGTTGAAAATTAATTAAATACTATTTCTATGGCCAATCAATGGAAATATCCACAAGTTGAGACTAGAGACCTCCTGCTCACCTTACTCTTAATTTCTAAAGGWTTTCCTTATGAATATGAAAACCACAATCATGAATCTCTATGTACTTGGGATCTACCCCTGTCATGGTTGTGTAGAGAAAAACACTCACATTAAACCATCCAAGAAATAGAAGATARCTTTAAATAGAAACAATCGATGACAAACACACACAATACAAAGAGATTTTAGCCTACAAATCCTTAACTAGGAAAATCAACATTCCTTGAGTGTCTCCTTCTCTCTTGTTGTCTTATTCATTCATATAATAAAGAGTTATGTGAATAAACGTTTTCTACACCTAAGACACAATTGTCATCCTACTCTCTTGCATTACACAAGAAAAAATCTGCAGCCAATTCGACTTACCTCTACATGACAAAGTTACTACTAGAAACATAAACTCATTACAATTATAATATTCCATATTTATAGGATTTACTACATGCAAAACCCTAAATCATGGAACCCACAAATAGTTACACATCCATGCAGATGATTGACTGCAATCCAACAAATATCGAGATTATGTTATAGTTGACTATTGGTTAGAGAGTAGTCGACCACTAGTTAGTATCCATTTGGTTTCCAATCGACCTATTATTGACCTTCTGTTAGTTGACATTTCGACCTTCTGGTCAACCACTTTGATCTTTGGCTTAACCATCGACATGACGTGACCCATAAATTGATTCATCACCCAGTCGATCCATCACTAGCTAGTCAATTGACCATTCTTTCACTACAAAGAATATAAAAACCCAACATTATCCCACTTGTTGTCTTCTTTGTTGATATAGGAGAACCTGGAATGTTATTCATTGACCCAAGGAATAAATTCCCATTTCCTCTCTACACCAAGAGAACTTCATAGCACTCACAAACTTGGTCAAAGAGTTTGTTATGTTTTACAAAGTGTCTAATTTCTCCAACAACAATTTCTTGTTTTCCAGCATGTCTCTGATGAAATGGTATTGTACATCAATATGCTTTCGTTCTGGGATGGTAAGATGGGTTTTTTTCTAAAAATATTTCACTTTGACTCTTTCAATTTATCTTCATAGCTCTTTGCTCAAACCCAATCCTCGACACAATCTATGCAACCATAGAAATTCTTTTCTTGCATGAGTGGATACCATGTATTCAACTTTTTTTGTTGACAATGCTACAATCACATGTCCCTTATTCATCCAATTGATTTCTCCATTGAACATATTGAACACATATCCATTGTTTGACCTTTGTTGATCCATATCTCCAGCCCAGTCATTTTCAACAAAGTCATGTACATTTACTTCCTTATTAGTTTCACAATTCCCTTGTTAATGGGTCACATATTCTATTGTGCCATGAAAGTACCTGAACACTCTCATGACAATAGTCTAGTTCTATTTCCTATGTGTCGACATGTACCTACTCAATACTCCCACAACATGAGTAATGTTTGGTTGAGTGCATACCATCACATAGATCATACTACCGATAACACTAGCATACAAGACATGTTCCATGTCCTCTATATCTTCATGTTTCTTTGGACATTGTTCAACAACCCCCCCGCCGCTCCCACCCCCCCACATGACTTGGTACCTTGTCTGGTTTGCAATCATGCATGTTGAAATGATTATGGACTATTTCAATGTACCTTCTATGATTTAACCAAAGCTTTCTAACTACCCAATCTCTCTTGATCTACATTCCTGAAATGAAATTTTTTGCATCGAGATCTTTGATGTCGAACTTGGAGTATAGATTCATATTCACCTCCTTTATAGCATCCACATTGTTTTTTACCAACAACATGTCAACGAAATACAATTCTACATATGAAATGGCCGCCTTCTTCCTTTGAATATACACAAAGATCATCCTTTCTTCTCACAAATCCAAAACTAAGGATGTATGTGTCAAATCTTTTGTACCACATCCTTGGTGATTTCTTTAGACCATAAAGGGATCTTTTCAACTTGCATACTAGCACTTGCTTTCCCTTTATTGCAAATCCTTCAAGTTGTTTCATGTATATTTCTTCTTCCAGGTCCCTGTATAGGAATGTTTTCTTCACATCCATTTTCTCTATTTCAAGATAAAATAATGTAGCTAGAGACATTAGTACTCTAATGCAACTTAATTTTGAAACTTGAGAGAAAGTATAGTAGAAGTCGACTCCCTCGACTTTTGAATACCCTTTCACGACAAGTCAAGATTTGAACTTCTTGACTTGATCTACTACATTCAACTTTTTTTTGAATACCCACTTTCTACCAACATGTTTCCTTCCATTAGGTAGCTTGACAAAATCCCATGTCTTATTCTTGTGCAAGGATTCCATTTCTTCGACCATGGAATCCTTCCAGAGTTTACTCTTCGTTGAGTCAACTACCTTCATGACGGACGGACTTGGTCTCATCATTAGTGGAAGATATCACAAATACAAAATGGATATTAGGAGGAATATACCTTTCAGTTGGTTTTGTTACTCGTTTAAAACTGATTACAATAGGATTTAGATGTTCACCTCTTCATCTGAATCAATCAACTCATCTAAATCATGTTCTTCATTCCTCAACTCAAACACTATCTTCTCTAGTTATTTTTCCATTTGATCCTCTTTAGTATTAGAAGTTCCTATCAATTCCATGAAGATCACATCTCGACTATACATTTTTTTCCTCAACACCGGATCCAAAATATTGTATTATTTCATTCCATTCTTGTAGTCAATGAAATTATACTTGATTGCCTTATTGTCTAGCTTGTTCCTCTTTTCCTCGGGAACATGAAAAAAATGCATCAAAACCAAATACTTTGAGATGTGAAAGAGAATACTTCTTACCAAAACATACCTCATGCGGATTCAAGTCAACTAGCATTGATGAAGGATACATGTTTACCAAATATTTTGCAATGTTGACTACCTATGCCAAGAATTATTGTGAGATCTTAGCACCACTGAGCATACTCCTTGCCTTTTCCATCAACATCCTATTCATTCTTTCATCAACTCCACTTTTCTATGGGGTATATGGTGTGTTATTTTAGAATGCTATGCCACATTTCTTGCATAAATACTCAAAATCCTTACCACAAAATCACCTCCATTGTTAGTTCTTAGCAACTTGATCTTCTTATATGTTTGGCTTTCTGCAAGATATTTACTCTCTTTGAACTTCTCGAAAACCTTTGATTTCTTCCTCAACAATAAATTCATGTATTCCTAGACAAATCATCTATGAAGCAGGTATAATATTGATATCCTCTTAGTAAAGGGACCGATACAGGCCCAAGCACGTCACTATGTATCAATTCTAGAATCCATTTTTCCCTTGTAGTTCAAGATGGGAATCTAACACAAATTTGTTTTCCATATATGAAATGTTCACAGAAATTGACTTCTAAATTGCATCTAAGAAAACCTTCAAGCATACCTTTGTTGGGAATATCACAAATTCATTTTACCCAATATGTCCCATTCTCTGGTGCCATAACATGGTTGGGTCGACTGGATGAATTGATTCGGTTGGATTCGACAAATTTGATTTTATTCGATTCACAATCGAGCAGACTTCAGAAACAACAATGTTGTTGCATCCAGCCGTGTCAACACTCCATTAAAACTTGTATTGGGTTCCAATTTGAGCTCATTTCATTAACACCATATCTCCCTTGACCATTTGGCATGTATCCTTATGAAATAAAGTGTGCACACCTACAACACTCATTTTGCTAACAAATATTAGATTTCTTTCCAAACCTAGAATATGTAGCACACCTAGAAGGCTTCTACTCCTCCCATCCTATAACATCAGTCAGACTCTTCCTCATACAACAATTTTGTTTTTCGATTTATCCCCAAAGAATACATCTCCTACTTCATATCTCTCATGTTAAAAGAAGCATTCCTTGTGAGGTGTCATATGAAAGGATACACCTAATTTGATCAACCAAATATCATGATCCAACTGTGTAATGGTCGATGCTAGATACATGTTTCCTCCTTTGTCCAGAGTAGTATTTCTTTGATTCGGCTGCTTCTCATCGGATCCTAGATGGTTCTCAATTTCTTTCGACTTGCAGTCTCACCTGTAATTCCCATTTTTACAAAACTTGTGGCATTGTCTCATCAATTGAACCATAGATTTAGATATACCCTTCGAATTATACTTTCTACCAAAGAATTTACCTTTACCTCTGTTGACCAGTCAACCTCTCACCATCAAGGTATCCTTGGTTGATCCTTCCATATTCTTCCACTTCATTTCCTCCGATAATATAGATGTAACCATGTCTTCAAGAATTAATATGGTTGAATTAATACATACAACCACGACTAAGTTATCCCATGAATTTGGCAAAGAACATAACAGACTAATACATTTTTCCTCCTCAATTACTTTAATATTCAGAGACAATAACTGACTTATTACAATATTGAATGCATTTATTTTCTTTTTTACTAAGCTCCTATCACTCATCTACAAAAGATACAATTTCTTCTAAAGAAACAACTTATTTACTAGGGATTTTGACTGATATAAGATTCCCAAATTCCCCCATATTTTCTTTGCAGAGTCTTCACCTGAGACATTTAGCAATACTGAATCTTCAAGACCAATTTGAATCATACTCCTTTTCCTCCTCTCAAGTTTCTCCCATTCTTCCTTCAGCATACCTGTCAAAATTGTTTCAGAATCACAACTACCCACTATTCTTTATTTATAAGGAGATATTCCATCTTAAGCTTCCAAAGCTCAAAATTTTGGCGATTAATTTTTCAATCTCTATCCTCAAACTACTTGTCATTATTTCAAGAACATATTAAGCACCACTGATTTAGAACTCCCATTAGACCTAGTTTTAGCTAAAATCCAAGATCTGCTTAACCTTTCTCTGATACGAATTGTATAGAGAAACAAACGAGATCTTATATGTTCTAATAATATCTGATACCATCTTGTATCAAAGAAGCTCTAATACAATTGTAGAGAAAAACAATTACATTAAACCAAACAGGAAAGAGATGACATATTTAAACATAAATAACCAATGACAAATACACACAATACATCAATATTTTACCCTAGAAACCATTAACCAAGAAAAATAGCATTCCTTTAGCATCTCCTACTCTCTTGTTGTCTTATTCATTCATATAATAAAGAGTTACATGATTAACCTTAGTCTACACCTAAGACACAATTGTCATTCTACTCTCTTTATTTACACAAGAACAACTTTGCATCCAATTCGACTTACATTTACACGACCAAGCTACTACTAGAAACATCAACTTATTAAAATTACAACGCCATATTTATAGTCTTTACTCCATGAAAAACCCTAAATCATGGTGCCCAAAAGAAATTACAGATCCATTCAGATGATTGGTTGCAATCTTGTCAATCTCGAGATTGTGTTACAGTCAATTACCAGTTGGATACTAGTCAGCCTCTAGTCGAATTTTACTCGACCTCATGTTAACCTCCTACCGATTGACCTTTTGAATTTTCAATCAACCACTTCGAACTTCGACTTAACCATTGATTTGGCTTGACCAGTTAGTCAATTCATCACTCATTCGATCCATCTTGAGTAGTGAGTTAGTTACTATTCTTTCATTGAAAAGAATATAACAACCCAACAAGTTGTCTCTTTATTAGAGATAGCTAAATAATTCCTCAAAACTCATGATTTTATATTTTTCGAAGGACCTCCAACAACAGCTGGAAAATACATATTCTACAATTTCTAGGACATGGTATTCTCCACTATAACTTGATTATAATTTTTTTCTGATTGAGACATAGCCAACTCAAACCCACAAGTATGAGGAGGACAAAATACAACAAAGTCCTTGAATTAAGAATTTGAAGATGAACATTGGAAAAATACAACATAAGAAATTGAAATCAATAGGACAACATCTACAAAACAGAGAAAGGTAGAGAGAAGTGAAGGCAAATGAAGAAAATCATGAAAGCAATTGATGTGTCGATTAAAAAGTTTGGTTTCTTAGCTCTTTCATTTAGAATTTAAATTATAGAGTCTTGTTTCATAACTATAAATAAATTATAACTTAAGACAAATATGTTGAATAGATACTCATATGAGTTCTACATTATCTAAAAGGGAAAGATTTGATATTGATACATAGAAATTTGAGAGTCATTTTCAATCCTATAAATTTAATAGAAAATGCAACTAAATAATGAAAAGAATGTGTTAAATTCAATGACAATCTAAGTCATAAAATTTTCATGGTGGGGAAGGCTTACTATTGAAGCACATAAATATGGGAGACTATTCCAATGCTTTAAAAACCACAAAAAACACATTGAACATTGAGCAGTTTGTGTTAAAAATAATGGCATGGAGCCTTTTAATTCATGTCATTTATTTTACAAGTGGAGTTGATCTCCTATGGATAATTGGAGTAGAATGGTGATCTATCAACAATCAATATTTGGTAAATAAGAGATGCATTAATGATTTGATCAAGATTGGATAAGTGTTATATTTATGTAGAATGTTCTTTAGAAGATAGAATTAGAATAAATATGAGTAGAAGGCATGGGAAAGTCTTGTCTTCAGAATTAATGTAATAGATCTCTCCTCTGCTGGAGGTTTACCCATCGAAGAGGCACGTGAACTTGGATTTATATCAATTAAGGTATCATTGTTGGTGTTGTTATTATCTATATTTTCTCGTTCTGCTGGTATTTGCTGCAATATTTTGGTTTCTTCTTATTATATTATATTTGATACCTTGCACTGGTTGAACCAAAGAATATATGTTGAGACAATATTGGAGAGGTTTAATATGAAGCAGTTTAAACCAATCAAGGTTCTTATTCATGTAGGTGTAAATTTATAAGCAGACCAGTTTTCCAAGACACGGGAAGAGGAAGAGGACATGTCCCATGTTCTGTATGCTCATCTGATTGGTAGTTTAATGTGTGCAAAAGTATGTACTAGATTGGACATTGCACATGCAATGAGATTTTTAAGCGGGTATATGTCAAAAACATGGAAGGAGAATTGGACAATAGTAAAGAGGGTTTTTAGGTATTTACATGACACTACTAGTTATGGACTATGCTACCAAGGAAGAATAAGATTGGATAGAGTGTTGTAAATACATGGGTTTATTGATGCAGACTTGGATGTAGATCTGGGTCGTAGAATATCTACAAGTGGCTATGTGTTTAACCTATTTGGAGGAGAAATGAATTGGATGAACAAAAGATAGGTTGTAGTGGCACTCTCAACTACAAAATTTGAATACATGGAAACCACTCATGCAAGCAAGGAAGTAGTATGGTTATAGATATTGTGTTCAGGTATTGGGTTGGTATAACAAGAAGTAAGAATAGATTGTGATAGATAGAGTACAATCTTACTAGCAAATAACCTTGTTTATCATTCAAATACAAAGCTTATTGATGTCCAGTATCACTTTGTGAGAGACATGGTTGAAGACAAGAAGGTGTTTTGGGGAAAGGTTGACACCTTGAAGAATGTTGTAGACTCCTTGACAAAGTATATCAATACAAAAAATTTCTCTTGGTGTAGAGAATCAATGGGTGTTGATGCCCTGAATTTTTGATAGTGTCAATCACTCAAACCCTAGGCTTGCAAAGAAAACAACAAGTGGGAGAATGTTGGGTAAGTGTTTATATTCCTTGCATGTGGAGGGTGGGGGTGCGTTGGAATTTGACGATCCCATCACCTGATGGTGTACGCTTGCACCGAGTGCTTCCTCAGGGGTCGTAACGGGTCCAGGGATTTCCCCCCTACTTAGGCAAAGCCTTCAGATCTATGTGCTATCTCGGTGCCGTCAAGGTTCACGGAAACACCCCATTTTTTTTTTGGCAGTTTTCACTATTTTTAGCGATTTTCTAAATTAATCCTAGATTAAGGGATTAGGATTTTGGTAGCTGGTAATACCAAAAATATTTTATATATTGTATTGTGAATGGTGAAATTAATACAATGAAGAGTTGAAAGGTGTGGCACGAAGGAATGTTGGTTTTCTCTCAGTTAATGGATTTCAACATAAATCTGTGTATTATGTGTATGAGTCATTAATTAATTTCTATTTGTATTAAGAATCTGTATGGATTTCTTTACTTCACGAGATTAAAACTTACACAATTGACCTCTTGTCGGTTGACCTTTCGACCTTCTGGTTGACCACTTCGTCCTTTGACTTAACCATCAACTTGACTTGGACCGTTAGTTGATTCATCACCCAGTCGATCCATCTCGACTAGCCAGTCGGTTGACTATTCTTTCACTACAAAGAATATAACAACCCATCGGTTTGTCTTTTTGTCAGAGATAGATAAATAGTTCCTCAAAACTCATGATTTGATATTTTCCAAAGGACTATCAATAGCAGCTAGAAAATACACATTCCACAATTTCTAGGACACGGTATTCTTCATTATAACTTGGTTATATTTTTTTTTTCAGATTGAGCCATATCCAACTCAAACCTAGAAGTATGAGGAGCACAAAATACAACAAAGTCCTTGAATTAATAAATTGAATATGAACATTGGAGGAAGACAACATAAGAAATTGAAATCAAAAGAATAACATCTACAAAAACAAAAAAAGGCAGAGGAAAGTGATGGCAAATGAAACAAATCTTAAAATCAATTAACATCTGCAAAACAAGGAAAGAAAGAGGAAACTAATGACAAATGAAACAAATCTTAATATCGATTAATGTGTTGGTTATGCTATTAAATAATATATTTGAAAATATCAATAACTGTCAATCACAATGAAAAATAACCAAAAAAACGAGAGCCTAAAACTAACCCAATACAACATTCAACATCCCAAAAAAGAAATCCATGCCTTGGCTAATACCAACTATCTTCACTAACCCATTGCAAAAGAACGAACGAAATCATATTTTGGCAACCCTATTAGCAATAACGAAAGAAAGAAAAATGTCCTAGGGTCTCTACAATGTATCCATAATAAATTATAAATTATAACAAGTCTTGTTTCTTAGCTCTTTAATTTAGAATTTAACTTATAAAGTCTTGCTTCATAACTCTTTAAATTTGAACATAAGACAAATATGATGAATAGATATTCATATGAGTTCTACATTTACTATAGAAACATAGAAATTTGAGAGACATTTTCAATCCTTTAAATTTAATAGAAAATGCAACGAAATAAGGAAAAGATTGTGTTAAAATCAATGACATTCGAAAAGATTGCGTTAAAAGAATTTTAGCGCAATTGGTCCGAGTTCACTCAAACGCCTGTTATTATGCTAAAACAAATATTAAGTTCTTATGAACAATCATAGTCCTAAAACAAGTAACATTATCTGCACCTGCTGCAATGAAAATATGGCAAAGTCTGATCCATAATCGAAGCTTTATCTATAAAAGTGAAACTGCTAGATTGTACATGATCCCTTCGAGATCTCTAATGAAAGAAAACATAATTATGACCATACCATAATCCACAAGACAAACGGAGGATGCATTGACCATTGTCTAATTCTTATTCACAATAAGAAGCCTATTTAACATCCAATACAACAAATTATTTATAATTTAATTGAAAGATATAAATAAATAATAAAAACTAATTTTTTTTTTATCACTATTATCAAATGTTTTTAGTAATATGTTGAAAATAATATTAATTATTTTTACATTTTAACTAGTTCCTACCCAACAAGTTAAAAAACATTCTGATTATAATTGTTCCATGTTGTATATATGCATCATCCATCAATCATTAAATGTGAGAGATGCATAGGAATCTAACAATGGAATTTTATATGCATGGCAGCCCATATATTTTTAATAGTTTTAGATCATTGAAATACATATACACCACGACTTTAAGCTCGTCAATGGCTCTCATACCTACCCAACCAACTAACGAATTTGTCACGATACCATATCTATAAATATGATAATATTAACATTAAGTTCATTAATTATTCGATTATGTAATTATTTGAAGGATGAAAAGAAACCCACCATCATCTTATATGATGCTAGATCACTTGTTTTCCACGAAGACCTATTCCTTATTGGAAACGAAGTCGATTCATAATGCAGTTTCGCTCACCATGGGCCTATTATAAGTTCGTTGGGGTCCTCCCACCTACTCACCTATAATTCATATTCTTAAGTGATAATAAATGTTGCAACCACTTTATGATTAAATAATCTCTCCAAGGGAATCAAATCTTTAGGGATTTGATTATTTTTTAATAACAACATGCAGTGATTAGTAATTTTATCTTGAAACTCGATAGAAGGAAGAGGACATGTTGGTGGACCGCGCGTGCGCCCTGACCTAGCTCTGATACGATAGGGTTTTGAATGAGCCGCCATGGCAGCTCAGGGAGGGGAGCCGCCGCCCCCTCCTTTCGACGCCTGGTAGAAGCCTGCAGCAAGAAGTAGGTCGTCTCAGAAGCTCCGAGCTTTGTCAAGAAATTGAATGACATTCCAGAGATCGACCTCCCTCCTGAATACCCAATGAAAGTCGCCATATCTCTCTCTGAACGAGGACTCATCGGTCAGTTTATGGGACTCTGGCCCTCAACCAGATCCACAGACAACTAGATTCAGCGAAACTGGAGACCTATGATAACAAATAGTGTGACCTGCTACGCGGTCGGGCGAGGATACTTCATCTTCAAATTTATCTCCCAGGAGGACAGAGATCTGATTTTTAGAAATGGCCCATACTTCATGGGCACTCAAGGACTATACCTAAACAGATGGACCCCGAATTTTGACCCTGCCTCAGAAGTCCCCAAGGATGTCCTGGTCTGGGTAAGACTCCCCAACTTGCCGATCCATTGCTGGAACTCCTCCTCGCTTCTGGAAATAGGCAATGGACTTGGGCGCTACATCGACAGAGCATAACCAAGAGACCAGTATTCCTGTGCACGGATCTATGTAGAAGTTGATCTGGAGGTAGGCCTACCAGAGGCAATCAAGATGAAGGTCGGCAACTGGCAACACTTCCAAAAGCTGGACTATGAACAACTTCCATTCAAGTGCAGAGGCTGCCACGAATATGGCCATTTCCAAAGAAACTGTCCAAAAAAACCCCCTCCACTGAAAAAGAAGGGGACGAAGGTTGGCAGCAAGCCCGGAAAGGGAGATCAAGAGCAAGAGGCCAAAGGAATGAGCAGACAGAACCACAGAAAATCAACCCCATGGAAACCACAGAAACGAAGAACAGCTTCAGAATCTTAGCCAAAGAAATGGAGGAAAGAGCACAAGAGCCAAATAAATAAGTTTAAGAGGGAGGAAAGAAAGATCAGAACCCTGAAGAAAAAGGGAATAAGCCAACAAAAGAAGCAGGGACGCAAAATAACTCTCCCCAGAAGCAGGACGACAGTCAGAACATAGAGGAAGGGGAGATCTCTATAGGCATCGAATCAGACGAAGAAAATGAGGTTTGGGCCACCCCAAAGAAAAAGGGAAGAGGCCAAAAATCAAAAAACGTTGAAAGGAACCAGGAAGCCTATAAAGATGTTCTTAATGGGTCACAACCCACCATCAAACAGGCGATCACTGTTCATAACACACGGAAGTAGGCCAAAGCCTCCCAAGGAGGCCATCCCCCCCCCTCCCCCAAGGTTTATAATGATCGCAACCTCCTGGAACTATAGGGGAATGGGAAGCAAAAAGAAGGAAGAAGCGTTAAAAGATATTCTCAAAACCTCGAAAGAAAGTATCCTATTGCTCCAGGAGACCAAAATGAGCCAGCAAGAAGCGCTCAAAACCTTGTCGAATGTTTGGAAAGGAAGCCTCGGAATTGTCGGAAACACCAGGGGTGCCTCAGGAGGGCTCTGCACAATGTGGGACGCCTCCAAAATAGACATGCTCAGCTTTGACATCTGCATGCATTGGATTCACACCAGATTTCTCCACAAAGACACGGGCTGCCAGGTAAGCATCTTTAATATTTATGTTCCACAGCTGTTGGGGGAAAAAAAACACTGTTGGGAGTCCTTACAGGACTACCTCCAGCAAAACAATCTCACCAATATCATCCTCGGAGGAGATATAAATGTAACTCTAGCCCGGGAAGAGAAGAGGGGCAGCTCTATAGTGAGAGATCCGGCCAGAGAATGGGTAGAGGACTTAACCTCAGCCTGGGACCTCCTTGATATTAAACCAGTCAAAGGACGCTACACGTGGACCAATAAGAGGATTGGTCCTGGGCACATCACTGCCAGACTAGACAGATTCCTCATACAAAGCTCCCTCTTGCTGCTAGGCCTCGAAGCAAAAGCAGAAATTTTGCCCCACAGTGTTTCTGACCACAAGCCGATACGGTTATAAATCAAAAAAGACCAATTCAAAGGGCCCATCCCCTTCAGATTCAGCCCAAACTGGATAAACGACAAAGGCTTCATCGATCTAGTAACAAAAGTATGGGCCACCACAGTTCAAGGCTCA
>JZKD02S2444557.1:58231-74422 GCA_000966675.3 Picea glauca | reverse complement strand
GAATCGAATAAGTTGCAATTGGTTATGTATCAATGGAAAAGTATCAGATTTGGTTGAAAGACGTTGAAAATAGTTAACCCATTTATCAATCATATTTACTCATAACCAATTCAAATCATAGCATTGACTATATTCGAAAATAGAAATACCAACAACAATCTATTTTTAAAAATATTAACAACTTGTCTTATCAACAGAGCATCCAACTGAAGTTAAATTTGAACAATCAAATCTATCCGCCGATCCATCGAATCAAAACCAAATCCAATCGAATCTAAAACTATAACGAAAATTGATTCATCAAAATGAAAATTATATACAGCAAAGCATGCTTATGTAACAGAGCAGGTGAGATATGTACACAGAGTTTATGAAAGCGTAATATAAATGAGTGAAAATTATACCAGCGCAGTTGCTGAGACTATGTCAATTTTGAATTGACAATTGTTGTAGCAGACTCGACATTTTTGAATAGGATTGAACCAGTAGTTCGTTGCTTCTTATCAGAGGGTTTTACCTTTGCATTCTGACCAGTGAGCTTTGCCACTTGGTTTTCCAAATCATAGATTCTAGATTGCAACGTAGGCACATCCAAGTAGTACCTCTCCAACCATAACCCACACTGATCTCAAGGTGGAGCAACAGGTTGAGCAAAAGGGGGTTTCAACGATTCACGGAGGGTTCCATGGGGTAGCTCAATGCCAGGAAAGTCAGGGTTATCCCGCAGACAAGGAGGTAAATTCTTGACAAAATCATGAGGAGGTTTTCCACACAAGCCCTCTGAGTAAGGATACTCTTCGACGAGAAAATGTTCAATGTCTGAATCAGAGTCTTCACTGACCATGATAGGTTCTGATTTGGCAGGGGGTTTGGGTTTATTCCTCGCCATGCGAGAGATTAACCTTGCATTTTTCTTGCCTCTAGAATTAGCATTAGTTTTAGTTTTAGGCTGTTTGGTCGCGGGTTTATCAACTTCGGCTTGTTTAGTCACAGCCATAGGAAAATTCGTAGGTGAGTCGGGTTTAGGTTTGGGTAGTAAAATGCTATAAGGCACAGGGGGAAAAGGTTTGCTTTCGGTCACCATGGGCTTATCAACCTGTGGAGGGTTCGATTCTTCAAAGCCATTATGGCTGAGAAAATCATGCCAAGAATCATGACATAACCCCAATTCATAAACCAATATCATTTTAATCAACCCCAAATGGAAGAGGCTGGTATCAGCTTGGCTACGCTTGTACCTTTTAGCCATTTTGAACAATCTTCTATGCAGATAATGGGGCATACTGATTTCGAAACCCATAAAAACCATCAATAAACGTAGGTGAAACAAGAAAATGAACCCGTACCTGCCCTCACAAGTAACAAATTGCTTGATTATCATCAAGAGATCATACCAACGTGGTTTCAACATTTTTGCAGGCAAACATCTGTCGCATGAGTTCATTGTTCGAGACTGAAATAACAATGTCCACGGGACATCATCTACCTTGCAACTTTTGGACCATTTATGTCCCGTAACAGGCAGGTTGGTTGCCGAGCTGAGAAACTGTTCAGTGATTTCAAGATGGACATCTCCAACTTTGGCTCGACAGCCATCGAATGATAATGCAAATTGTCGAGCCACAGTGAGGTTATAACCATCGAATTTCCTTATGAAAGCAAGCCACCCGAGATTTTCCAGGTCGCTATATGCAACATCAAACATCAACAGTGCTTGGCACCCATTTGGCTCGGCCCTTACGACAGGAGCCATGTCTTCTATGCATGGTGGGGTTTGAACCAAACAAAATAATGCACAGGGTCGAAAAACGATAGGGTTTAACAGCTTCAGCGCTCAAAGAGGCAAGGATTAATTGCATGCGTGCGAAGGTGGTGGGATTACCACCGTCATGCAATGTATTAATGACTAAGTATAGTGTTGTTCCATCCATAATCATAATCGTTTAAACCATATGTATCAGCCAACCAAATAGGTGTACAACCATATCAACATGCCATCCATCCGAAATAGAACCAACACCATATGTTACCTTCATGTGCCAAGTGTATAGTTTAATCCAACATGACATTCAACATTAACCAACGATCCATCGTATCAATCAAACGATATAAACCAATGTTAATTCAATCGTGCCAATGTATATTTTGAAACTATGATCGATCAATGTAATATCAAACTCACAAAACAATGCACCAAGCATCGATTATAGAATTGAAATCCAAAAGATTAATCAATACGCCTTTGTGAAACTCAAACCAATGTCTTTATTCTCAAATCGACCTTATAATATTACCAATGCATTGGTTGCACATTCAAATGTTTACATTTCAAAGTTTTTTAGAACATTGCAACCAAAAAATCTCATATAATCAATGAGTCAAGAGCTCATAGCAATAAGGATCAAAGCATATAAGACCAAAATCAATCGTGACCTTTATAGGATCAAATGAAACCAATAAATCTTCATGCTCAATGGCTTAGTAATCAAATAGATCCAAATGCGCAATCAAGGTAAGAGTAGACCAAAGGACATAAGTTTGAAAGAATCTTTTGCAGTCATGTGATAAACCAATGGTCAAGTGTCTTTCAAAAAAATCAATAAAAGACGACGACAGTCCAAACGATGAAAGAGGTGTTTTCACACTTTCAGTTGTGAAAATCGAATCGAAACCAAATTTCAATTGTCGCAAATATGAAACAAATGTCTAGTTGCACAATGCAACGATGATTTGTCGTTTATAAGACAAGAGGTGTAGGCAGCTTTTTTAAGAGCAATTTTAAAAAAATGAATTGGCTGCCAATATAAAGCTACACAAGTTGGATGAAGAACAGGGGAGTTGGATAGCCCAGTTCAATATACCAAGATCAGAAAGAAAAAAGAGAAGTGATTCAATCCAAGAAAGTTGGGAGATCAGAAAAAGCGGGAATGAATTTGCAAAATGGAAAAGTAATATTAAAACGCCTATCCTCTTCTTTGATGGGGCCTCGAAAGGAAACCCAGGCCAGGCTGGAGGAGGGGGCATCATAGAAAATCCCAAAGGGGACATAATAACGCAATTTTCTATTGGACTCGGTATAGAGTCCAATAACAGAGCTGAGGCATTGGCTCTTTGGCAAGGTCTGCACCAGGCAATTAAACTCAGAACCTAGGACTTGACAATCATAGGCGATTCCAGAATAATAATACAGGCCATGATCAAACACTCCACAACTCAAAGCACTAAGCTCAACAATCTCCTTGATAAAATCTGCCTCCTCTTAAGGAATTTGAACTCCTATCAATTCTTTCACGTGTTAAGGGACCTCAAACGAATGGCTGATAAGGAAGCCAACAAAGGCGTGTTATTGGAGGCTAGGGTGCTGTCAGTAAATGGAATCATGAATAATGTGGAGATCCCATGAACCCACGCCGCCCTCTTGCACTCTTCCAAATGCTAGATCATGAACAAATCCCTTAGAGTTTGGAGAGAAGGAACCGTCCGGAGAGCTCCTGTCAGAAATTGCAAATGTCTGAAATTTGCTAGAAAGGAATCCAAAGTGCAGGAGAGAAGTAACATATGCTGAAACAGTGTTGTATCAAGCTGAATCACAGGGTTGTAACTCACGCTGAAGCACAGTGTTGGAACAGATGCTGAAACACAGTGCTGGAACAGTTGCCGAAACTCAGTGTTGGAACAGATGCTAAAACACAGTGTTGTAACAGAGATGGAACACAGATGTTGGAACACAGATGCTAAAACACAGTGCTGAAACAGAGCTGGAACAAATGCTGAAACACAGTGTTGTAACAGAGTTGGAACACAGTGCTGAAACAGAGCTGGAACACAGATGTTGAAACATGGATGCTGGAACACAGATGCTAGAACACAGATACTGAAACAAAGTGTTGAAACAGAGCTGGAACACAGATGCTGGAACACAGATGTTGAAACACAGTGCTGAAACAGAGCTGGAACTTATGCTGAAACACAGTGTTGTAACAGCTAAAACACAGTGTTGTTACATATGCTACCATATGTTGAAACACCGTTGTAACAACTGCCGAAATAGTGCTAAGTCATATGCTGAAACAGTGCTGAGACTCATGCTGAAACAATGATTGGAGATTCGGCAATTAAATTTAGAATACGTACAGGAACTAGGTCAGCTCACAAGTCTACAGTTTTAGAAGTAGATGGATCTAAAAGAAAGGCTCGAAGACATTCGAGGACATTTGTATTTTGATCTGAAGACCCGAAGAATCTCGGGGCCATTTTGTAACTGAATCTGTGGCTTTGCCACCCCTCTAATATAAACTATAATCGTTTTCGTAAAAAAAAAAAATGTTGCAACCACTTTACCATGGGCCTACTATGAGTCCGTTGGGCCCTCCCACACACTGATCTATAATTCTTATTGTTAAGTGACAATAGATGTTGGAGCCTCTTTAGCTACTCCACATAGGCATAGAATAATAGGTCTGCCACTTTTAAGGAGTTGTCTATGCAGAAATACAAGTTAGAGAAACAAAGCAAAGTAGATGTGAATGCTTTAATGAAGATTAAAGTGGAATTAGATGTAGAAGAATAAACTTCTATCATCTATACAATAATTCATTTTTACAATAAAATCTTAATTTTTTTTCAATAATATCACATATAATCAAATTTAAATATTTAAAAATAATAATAAAACCACATGTACTAATAAGGAAGTGACCCTTAACCTCTAAGCCATTGCAAAACCACAAGGATAAATAAATTATTAAACTAATAGGGACTAATAAGGCATTCACCTTTAAGCTTTAAGGCATTACAAAACCACGAGGATAAATAAATTATTAATAATATAGGCTAGATTGGTTTGGTCATTTTTGCACATAATAGATATATGGGTAATCAAAATCGCAGGCAAACTTTGGTAGACTCGTAATATTTTTCGAAGGACAATCATGGGAAGTGGAGAAGCCCACAAACTTTTGTGACTTATGACTCTAGGGATGAGTTTCATAGTATAAAGGGCTCTTGAGGTGGATATAAGAGAATAAAGTAAACTATCGATGTCATTGTTGGGAAGTAATGTTTATCAATTTTATTTAGTTTTATATTTATAGATAGGAGAAAAAAAAGAAATAAAGGTACAAGTTTAGTTAGAAATAAAATAAATCAATTTTATTTAGCTTTATATTTATAGATAGGAGAAAAAAAAAGAAATAAAGGTACAAGTTTAGTTAAAAATAAAATAAAAAAGAATTAAAAGTAGAAGTAAGAAAAAAGAAAAGACAGAGACAAAGAAGACCTATAGAATCTAGGATTGAGTAACCATGGTCAATTTATGTGATAGCTAATGAAAAAAATATTCTCTAGTTGGGGGATGGTCATATAAAACAAACTAGTATTCCTACTTTTTTTATTGCAAAAGGGGTGTGTAACCCTTCACTTGGGGGTTATGATGATCCCCCAAAAGGGCTCATTTTGATCATCTTTTATGGTCATTTACCCCCTAAGAACACTAAACATTACCACAATTAAGTTCAATACTTATTGAATTAACCATTAATAGTTTTTTATTAATTACTCACAAATGATTATTTAGATGGGATTTTATTGATTTTGTGTTGAGATGTCTAATTTTTAATGTATGATGATGAATTTGTGTTAGTAATAGGTCTCCTAATGAGTTATGAACATGATACTTTTACTTTTTAGGTAGTTGATATTTGTTGCAAAATGATTATTTATTTATTTCATTAAGATAAAATGTCTTTTGCCAACACTTAAGTGTATTTTTTTAAATTATCAGCCAAAAGGGGTGAATAGGCTATATAATACTTTTGATTATGTATCCCATTATACATTCATGAAATAAGTTAAAATAATGTATGACAAGTGGTAGCCATCCATCAAAGATTATGGTCCACAATATTGACCCATTATGTTAACCTGACCATGAACAACAATGGACCTATGAATATTCTTTTTCAATGGCTCTTTAGCCTAATCATGTAGGAAGATGGGCCTACGATCTACAACAACCCATCAATTCATCTAATGAAGGAGGAATGTGAACCTAGGAATCCTTTATAGTATCCCATAGATTCCATGAATAAACAAGGTAGTGTGCCCAAGAATATATTTCCATAATGACCTGCAAAACCAACATATATTTGGTGCAAGGAAGCTAGTGATACCTAAGGTAAGATTAGTCGTGTTGATTCTTGGAATTGCATAGCATCTTTGAGGGATCCAAGAACTTCCCAATATAAATACACTCATTTTCAACTTGACTTGAGGTAGATTCTAGATATATCATATTTTAGGTTAGAATTATATGCTAATACATAAGCATAGGATATTTCCATTGATGAATAAAGTTGTCGTTTTATGAGTTGAGTTTAAATCATATTAAAATATACTATAGGGCTTCATTGGTACTCTTCAATTTAGGGCCCACTTGAAGAGGATTTACTGGTGAATGCACATGTTTGTAAATATATTTTGTATTTTCATCTCTTTTATGTAGTGGTGTGGTTTATAATTCTGTATATTGATATTTCATGCTCTATCGGCCGCTTTGGAATCATTTGTGTTTCACTTCAATAATTAGGGTACACATTTTGTTTAGTTGGATATTTTTCCTATCATTCCATGCCCACGTGGTTGGTGAGAGAAGTCTTATGATGTTGAGCACATTATAGATGTTACCTTTATTTTTTGTATTATTTAACATGTTTACCTTAGTAGTTGGTTTTCCTTTCTCCAACATTTAATAATGTTTTAGTAGTTATTTACTTTCAAGCATTTTTTATAACTTTGAGACTAAAGAGCTAAAGAGACATTTTATGTTGTGGATAATTCATGTCATGGAATAATTGAATCATGGAATAATTGAATCCTTGATAGGCTAATTACCATGGTCACATTTAGCAACATTTATTTGTATAGTACATAGAATAAGTAATGTTGAATTAATTTAGAAGCATTTTAAACCTTGAGAGTTTCATAAATATGGCACAACACTTCACAAGCTCACATATAGTAATTGATAATTTAAGTATAAGTTAAGAAATTCAACAACTTATAAATCATTGTTATTCTTTAGCTCACCAATTTTGTATATAAGCAAGGTTCTTAATGCAACAAAACAATGACATATATTATCATTAACTCATCCATACATCTTCTGATGATAATTCTTAGTCATTAAAGATAAAAAAACAAATCTGAGAATAAAAATGATGTCATAAAAAAAAGAATTAAGAAAATTGGTAAAAAAATACCAAGAGAATGATCTATTCAAAGCCATTTTTTTTTCACTAGATCTTGCTAACCTTGCAAAAACCAAACTTATGACTACTAACTTGGTTAATGATTTTGAAAATGCAAATAGAAATGGATCAATTATTAAAAAAAATAAAAAATAAAATCTCTACATTAATTATATTTGATAATTAATATTGATAACAAAAATATATATTTTTGAATGATTTGAATATGGTAATAATGCATATACATATGAGCTTATTCACTACTCTTTTACTTTGAACAATCGGTCCAATGAAAGACATGGATTCCATTAGTGTAGAAAAATCATTGATGGTCCTCTCTTTCAATATTGTAAATTAATGAAGGGCATGATGAATTGACCTACCCTAGTAGTGATTTAAAACAATTTGTTCTCTTCTTGCAACCACGCTTCTTGCACAAATATTCATTAAAAAAATAGCCCAATGAAAATGTAAAAGTGAAAAGTGAAGCAATTTACTCATGTAAACCAAAAGAGAGGAAATTTGAGGGATAATTTATACCAAACAGGAGCAATATGAAGAGTGTAAACCTTTGCCTTCTCTATAGCATATTTTCCATTAAATAAAAACATTTTTACACTTCAAGATCTATGTGATCGCTACTGTGTAAGTTGTCGATGTTAAAACAAAGGAAGGTCGATCTACAGGCATGGGAGATCATTCCGATAGCAAGGAGGACTATGCCCTTTCTTTAGGGATTATATTGCTTCACCAATAGGTAAATTCACTTTTCCATTTAATGGTAATGGATATAAATAGTTAAAATGTATCCAATGATTCCTTTGAGTACCTAATGGATTATTGATTGCTAAGAATCAATTTTTAATGAGAACATGCATTGGTGGAAGGGTGAAAGTGTTGTGCATTACTATGGAGAAAAATATGGTGTTTCCTATATGTAAAAATGACCCCTAACAACCTTAAACCTGCAAAAGACAATAGAAAACAATGAAGAAATTATCTCATATAGTTAAGCGATGAAGAGGAATCTCATTTGTGGTGAATTAGTGAAAAGAGTGTAGGACATGGATGCTTATTTCATTTATGAAGAGAAAAAATAGAATTGAAGGTAGTAACTAAAAATTAGAAAGAAAAAAACACTTCCAAGCAAGGAAATAATAGATAATAGATTGCTAGGATGGATGCTAAGTGAGAGAAGTCACTATTAGGATGGCGAGACAATCATCATTATAAGGTTAGTGATTTTTCCTAGGGAGGGAAAATCACTAGCCTAGGGTTCAAGTGGAAAAATAATTGGCATAAGAAGGATACTACCCTTGAGGTCATTGATTTATCCTTCAATGGTAAAATTTCTAGAAATGGAAGTTTCCCAAGTCAACAATTTAATTTATCCTTTATGGTTACAAACAATCAAATTTTGGTGCTTTTATTTAATTTGAAATGGAAATATTAATTCCCCTCTGTGACAAGGAGTAAATTGATGTGATGGAGGGATAGTGAACTCCTAGGTGAACAATTTAGTCTTCTTTTGGAAAATCACCACCTTGGAGAGCTAGCAAGCTTCCAAAGTCATCAATTTCACTTTTATTTCATTAAAACTAAATGAAAAGCATAATAAAATGTGCTTTGGAGCTCAAAAATATTTACTCATTGAATTAACTACATATTACACCCTCCATATGATTTTTTTTTAGCTTGAAGCATTGTTGGGATGTTGCATTACTTATTTTAATCATTGACATCCATGGTGATCCACCCACTCATTGGACATATCCATATTCGTTGACGGGTTAAGAAATTAATGTAAATAAACAAGGAACTATACTCATTAAGCATAGACATCGTTCCAAAAAAAACAAAGGTGTTGTTCAATGCAAGCTTAAAAATTGATTGAAATGAGTGATGATGAATCCCCTTTGTTTTTTCACCTTCATAAAAGAATAAATCACTCACCCAACCTTAGAAAGATAATATGTAAGAGTCAAGGCATAGGTTAATGATTCCAACAAGTTATTATATGTGTCATTCCACATTTGTCTTGATTCCTTTCATAAAATGAGAAGCTATCATGACCCACTTGATGGGAGAAAAATATTGTTTGGTTTTGTGTACTTGCGGGCCTAAAAATGAATTACATTTATTTCATTGAGATTGAATACCCCAAAAACAATAATTTGTTCCCTTCTATCATCCCCGTATTCAATTTAGGCAGACCACAAAAAATCTGCAAACAAGCCTCAAAGGGTAAAGTCTTGCTTTCACATGAGACATTGTTTAACTGAAAATTATAATTATTCACACAATAATCATCCATTAAATATGATTTTCAATTCACCTCACTAAAACATTTAAAATCATCACACAATAAATGCATATATCATGGTAAAGGTCATCCTTGTATGTTAAATGCACTTAGAGAGAAAATGCAATCAAAACAATTGGTCTTGCTCTAAAACTTGGCCAAGAGCTCATCAGTGATAAGAAATGATGCTTATAATAATAAACGAGGCTTGCGATAATATTTATATGCTTGGAATCAATAATTTTCCCACATCACCCTTGCATATTGATCCGAAAAGTTATTTTAAAGACTATGGTTGAGTTTTAAAACATGAGTTCATTAACCATTTAAGAATTTGAAGAAAGAGCAAGATTTAAAGATTTAACATGGAAGCCATAATAAGATATACAAATCTAGAAATAAGCACAAGAATCAACAAAGCATTACAAAAAAAATTGTTAATATAGTTCGGCAATATCGCCTACGTCTCTGGGCCTTTGTCTCAGTGGGTGAGGCTTTCTTATTACTATTCAAATATTCAAAAATACATCTGATAAGTGTCAAATGGATTACAAAATGATCTAGATGTGTTCTTCAATATATCAAGAACCCAACACAACTGACAACACTGAAAGCGGATGAACGAGGCTCCCAGAAATGGCCTGCAAAGTTTCTCTCCTCAACGACTTTCCTGCATAAAAATGGCTTTGGCTTTACAATTATTCATCATTTCTCCTCTTCCGAACCTCTCTAAGGCTTCCAAGAACCTCTGGTTTATATAGGTTTGAAGTTGAAAACAACCTCCCAACTTMTCCCCAATATCTGGCCTCAAAAAGGGCTCCAGATCCTCCAATAATGGCCAAAATCCATCAATATCAGGCTAAAAATCAATTAAAATCTTAACATATAGTTAGAAAACCCAAATTTKGGAATAATACAGGGTGAAACCCCCTATGTTGCTAGTATGGCCATATGGCCTCACTAGCAACCAAGGGCCCATGGTTCCTAGCGTCTGGTCATGCATCTTGGTCAGCGAGCTAGCCTGGTCGACCGGGCGCTATCCCCACAAATCCTCGCGTGCCAAAATATAAATGGAGGTCATATGGTAATGGTTTTTAGAACCACGGGCTTAAACCATTACACAGTCCGCACCAAGATACAACTCCCGTGCCAAAAAACAATACCATAAAAGTCCACACCAATAGTATTACCATGTGGTTACATGTAACGATCATATGAAAACATGCCGGGGGGGCTAAGGCTAGGCCCCAACCCTTTAATCTGCCAACCGATAGTTTGTTTACATTCAAATATTAAATTTGAACCTTATGTTATAAGAACTACCATGGGCGAGCTGGTAGCCTGGCCCTGCCAAACCATTCCCCATGCCCGGAGGTCGTGGGTTCGACTCCCATGGAGTCCATATAATTTTGCCAACTATCAATCAATGAAAGGGTGCCACGTGGCAGCCCACGACTAGGCCACATGGCACCATAAAACTTTTCATCAAACAGACATGTGTCATGATGTGATTCGCCCGCCTGTCAACACCTACCTAGTCAACATGCCACCTGTCTGACACGTGTCATTTTGTTCTGCCCAGTCACCTGCCATGTGTCAGGTCGTACTGTACGGTCACTTGCCATGTGTCCATATGTACGGCCATGTCACCTTCCACGTGTCATGTCTGGATGATTCCATGTCATATGATGATGTCATCATGACGTATGCTGACATCACCTATCATACCTATTGACGTCAGTGTTGACTTTGACCAGTTTGACTTTTTGTCTCTTTGGAAAAATGAACAAAACGCGATATCTTTCTCATACGACATTCATTTGAGCTCGTTCAAGTTGCGTTGGGTTCGTAACGATGAGGCCTACAAACAAATCCGTTTTGAAGCGATTCTAAGGACTTTTATTTTTAGGCCTTCCTGGACCCATTTTGATTCCTAGATCCATTTTGGATCACACCTCCCCACTAAGACCTTTTGGTTCTCCAAAAGGGTATTAACCAGACATCAAGTGCAGGATAGGCCACCGCACTTGTTCTTTGTCTTTAAAATCTGTCTTGTGCACTTGTCTCATCAAGATCAATTGCAAAACAATCATAACAATTGACATCATATTGTTAGCCACTTGTACTCTTTCACATCTTACTGAAGCCAATACAATCCATGTTGAAAATAGTAGCAGTGATATATCATAAATATGACTGTAAATGAGCTAATATGTTTGTATTACTTGCACGACATTAGCTTATCTTGAAGCAAAGTATGATTGAACTTCCATTCTACAATCATCTCATTTTCTTTCTTAAGATCAATTGCTTGATTTGGCCCAATTATAGGTGTGTTGCTTGCATGAGATGCCTTCCTTAATTGTTTCATTGTTTGAAGAGATTGATTTTATTTTAAGTGATGAGCATGTACAATATATTCATTGCCTTCTTTGGTTAAGTGATATTGATTATGTTCCCTGTAGAAGATTGCTTTGCGATCATACAAATAAGGACTCCCTAAGACCATTCCACATTCATTGAATGGCACCACATCACATGTTACCTCATCCACAAACTTTGATGAAATTGCAAAATTTAAAGTGCATTACTTTGTTATGTGCAATTTATGATTGTTGCTTATCCATTTGAGTGAATAAGGTTTCTGATGCATCTTAGTGTTTAATCCCAATTGTTTAACCACTTCCTATGAAATCAAGTTAGATTGAGATCCACTATCTATCAATGTGTCGACCTTAGTATGCCTCATTATGACCCTTATGTGAAACAATTTACTTCTAGAATAAAATCCATCACCAATTTTACCTGTCAAACCAACCATTTTGATTTTAGATTCATCACTCGAATCTGATCCCAAGTCTGTTGGTTGTGATGTTGCTGCAACTGTTTTCCTCCCTTTCCTCTCTTTGAACCACTTCGGTCTCTTCTCGAGATGTAATTGCCAACAATGGTCCTCATCATGCCCTTCTTTCTTTCAATGCTTGCAAGAGAGTTTCTCTTCCTTTTTTTCCATTGGATTTGCCTTCTTACCATTCCACTTCCTTTTGTCCTCTTTTCTTGAAGACGATTCCCCTGATACACCAACTCTTGTTTTCCCTGCCTCAATGTATGTTGCTTGAACATAAGCCTCATCATGATTAGTAGGTCCAAACATGAATATAGTGTTATGAATGTGTGCAGGTAAACCTCCTATATACTTCATAAGAGTTTCTTGGGTATGTAAAGGAATGTCTAACATTAATGCTATCTTACAAAATTCATCTGTGTATTCTTGCACTGTTTGTCCCTTTCTTAGTTTAAGACCTTGCCATTCAATTGAAGCCTTATCTTTATAACCCAAAGGATATAATTGTTTTTTAAGTCAAAAACAAAAACTTGCCATGATGGAAATACATTACCCACTTGTTGCGTGCCATTTTGCAACTTGCTTTGCCACCAGATGAGTGTTGTGCCTTCAAGTCGAAGCGATGCCAATTTTCTTTGAGTTTCCTCGTATTTGATTTGTTGCACACTACAATAAACCTCCATCTATTTGACCCAATTACAAAGCCTCTCTACATTGACTTCACCATCACACATGGGTAATTCAAACTTCACATCAAGATTAAGTAAAGGAATATCATTTTTATGTTTATGGGAATGTTTTCTTGCAGTGGACTTAGAGCTTGTACTTGAAGAAGAAGAAGTTGATGGAGAAGAAGGAGGTGAAGGAGGAGGTTTAGGAGGATCCTCTCCTTCTTCACTTTTGGATTTTGAAGATTCACCTAGAATCGGTCTCTTCCGATCCAAGTAATCATCATATAGAACCTTCATCATCTCCGACATGGAAAAGAAGGTTTTTCGAAACTCTATCTCGTCATGAGAAAGTCCCTCTTCCGATGCCATCTTCTCATCTAGCATCCCCAGCCACCCATAGGTCGGGCAATGCTAACACTACAGAACATTCATATATATATATATATATATATATATATATATATATATAACATGCATTTTAATCGAAAATTAAACACATAACACAGATTTATTGTTACCATTCAGATTCAAATCAAAACAAGATTAACAGTAAATCCACATGCAATGGAACACATGATGGCATTCAAGCATCAATAGCACAAACATGCATAACATATAAATTAAGCACATAATGATACTTATCTTTTAAACTTGTGTAACACCACCAACTACATGCAGAACTTCCACGAGCCTCCCATCCTTAGATCACACTGCTCATCACGGTTAGCAGTGGGTCACCCCTGAGCTAGGACTAAGCTCCACCTAGGGCAAAGGAATCCTAGACTAGGCTGAGGTTACAGGAAAACTGCATAGTGAAACTAGAAGGATTCTCTCTAGGAGCCTTCTTACGCCCACTACTCACGGACTCTCATTTCCCGCATGCCTGTTCTTCCTGGGAGTATACACCTTCACTGTCACACAGTCCATCGGCTGCTTCACCTCCCTCTCAGGGTCTCGACAACAGGCCGGATCAAGATTTCTCATAGCTCTATAGCTGGTGTTGGACTCTCTCTGGGAGAAAACTACTTCCCAGCAAACTCTCTCACCTGGAGAGAGCTGCTCATAGGCATGACAACCTGCCTCTTCAACCATGGGTCTAACAACCCGCTTCTTCAACCACTTTCAACTCAATTCCCGCAAGGTAAGGATAACAACAACATCAACAACATTCGGTTAACTCACAAGTGACAACAGTAACAGGAAATTGGGTATGGACATCCAAAAACTACAACAACCCCACTAAGACACAAAACGTCTCAGGTAACACATACGAAAACAACCCAAAGGGTTAAGCACGAACTCGGATTTGCAGTGTGGATAAACATGTGTTCACAGGACACACGGGTCGACTTATCCCTTCCCACTGGTTTCTCAGATCTGCGAGGTTATGCAGAGGCAGACACAGACACAAAACGGGTTCGGACGAAGATCCCCGTGAACTCAAGCTTAGGATAGAAGAATGGGCAACGAACCCCAAACACTGTTGATGCTTCAACTTTTCACTGTATTCGCCCAAGTTGACACTTGTCTTCCTGGAGCTGCATGCGTTCCCTTTTGCACACGTTGCTTCTCCCGAGACTTAGGATAAAAAACATGTCTTTCACATAGCTTTGGAATAATAATAAATTATTATTCTCAAGGACTTAAGCCCCTAAGCTTAGCCCCTCTTTCCAACCTTTTCAGCCCCCTTTCCCTTACCCATCCTGTGGAAGCTTAGTCCCCCATCACTCTTTCTTCATGGTCGGTCTGCACGCAGCGATGTTTATATTTTATTAATGATATGCATAATTACATATACAAAATTAGGCTCCTGGCCTTTAACACCTAGGCTCTCTGACCTAATCACCAAATAAGCCTCCTAGATTATTATAACTCAGCTCACTGGCCTACAAAACATGTTTACAATACATAATATAACTGGGCTCATCCTTGGGGATATTACAACCCCCTCCCCTTATTTTTTCATTGTCCTCAGTGCAACTCTTTACAAAACATCAAAAAGATTTCCAAAATATTCAAAAAGATGTAGGTATTCTTCCCACATAGCATCCTCATGCTTCCATGTCGCGTCCTCGGGACCGTACCAGATCCACTGGACCTTTACAAGCTCTATGGCTTGATTCTGGATCTGTTTTCTCTTCCGATCCAATATGCGCACAAGATGCACTTGCAAGAAGCCTTCTTGTTCCACCTGAATCACATTCCAATCAATAACATGATTAGCATCAGGTATAAATTTATTAAGCAGTGAAACATAAAACACAATATGTACAGTCATGGATGCATGTAATGCTAGCATATATGCAATATATATATATATATATATATATATATATATATATATATATATATATATGTGTGTGTGTGTGTGTGTGTGTGTGTGTGTGTGTGTGTGTGTGTGTGTGTGTGTACAGACAATTCTAATAACAGTATAACCTGTATACAAGATACACTATTATCAGACTAATCGGTAGGTGTGGACACTAACAGATCTCCCTAGATCCACTTGGATCTAGAACAAAACAGGACATGACATGACTATTTCCCTAAGTTTTGACCATTGAATTAGCTAGTAGGGAGGAACAAGTAACATACCTTTGTATCGCTTCCTAGGGTCTTTGTTGCTCCTGCTTCGCTCCGGTGCTCTCGTGAGGTCAAGACCAAGACAACACAAACCAACCAAAGTGAAGATAGAAAAATATATTCAACTGTCAACTTATCCATATGATCAAGGAATTACACAATAAAGTAAGAATGACTTTATGGGAAAAGGACATGTTGTTGTATCATATTAATCGAAAGTAGAAGATACAACCTGATCGCCTTGATGTCATAAGATTCCTTTTGGTGGCTCTTGGCTCCAACACACACACTTGCTCGATCCTTGTATGAAGAAGATCAAATTCCTCTTGATAGACTTGCTAGAGTCTCCAAGCTCCTATTCAAGCTAGGTCCTTCACACAATTCTTTCACCAATTCTCCAATGAATCTTGCTTAACCTTTTCCATGATAATTCCATCAATATATAGGAGAGGATGAGATGGTTACTTGGATAAGAATGATCCCACAATATCAGGGAAACCAGTAAAAGGATAACCATTCGAATGCCAACCCATTCTTCTAGAA
>JZKD02S2444557.1:45648-57025 GCA_000966675.3 Picea glauca | reverse complement strand
TAGCAAATCGAATGAGAGACAAATGGATTTCCCAAACCGGCTTCAAATAATGAATAGGGGGTGTCATGTTCAAGAGCGACACTTATTGCCAATCAATATGAAGATGAGAACATATGCCTTTCCTAAATTTTCCCCCACTATTTATGGCGAGTACCTCTTTATTTTTACGCAAGCTTGAGGAAGATAACATATGTTTGTTGATATAAGCTTATCCTTCGGAGTATGTTTAATGAACCCTAGGAAGGAGTGGTTCGGTCCCATTATGGGTCTGTCGATGTTTGTTTAACGAGTCCAAAGATAGAAAACTCAAAGGTTTTTCATGATTATAGAGTCTGGAAAAACACTTAAAAGAGAACTCTCTCAGTTCCTTTTTCGTAAAATAGTCTGATGAGACCGAAAAAGAGATAAATTATCGCTCAACAGATGCTTTATTCAAATACTTTATCGAGCGTGAAAATGGCAAGGTCGCTCGGCTATCTTTTCATGTTTAGAGGGTCTGAAAAGAGCTTAAAGAGGACTCCAGGAGGGTTCCTTTTTCGTATAACCTTGTTGAGCCTGAAAAAGTGATAAAAATATGCTCGATCGTGTTCTCATGTTTTCGAGCATGAGAACTAACAAAGACCAAGCTCGAGGTTTTGTACAAAAACAATCAAAACATGCGATGAAGAAGAAAAAATATGTCTGCATCCCTGTACATGAACATCAAATTCGTTACACCTGCAAAAGTTGTAGTCAAAAGAACATTAGGGATTAGGTTTTATTAAATAAATAATTATAAAAATCCAATAACATGGTAAAAGTAAATATAAACAAGTAAAAAATCTTTTTACCATATCATTTTAACTTTACCACTATTTGAGCCCCAAAACCCCTCTTTTACCCTTGAAATTCGGTGTCAGATTGCGAGAGTTATGAGCATCCATTCGACGAACCGTCAGCGACAGTGAGGTAGGCTCTTTGTCCTATACTTTTTCATGGTTTAATTTCTCATTTTCATTGGCAAAAAACATTGTTTTGAGTTTATTTTGGGGGTTATTATTGCGCTCAGCCATTCTGGCAGGTGATCTACACGGGACCTGCGAGAATGGGTCATTCTCACAGGTGAGCCCAAAGGCGCCTGCGAAAACCTCGCACTGTGCCTAAAGGGCACCTGTAAGAACCGCAAAGTGTAAAAATTTTTTAAAAATTTTCTCAATGAAAAGATACCAAATGTTGAATAGAGTTATTAATCTTCTTCTTGTGCTTCTTATGCAGGTATTTGGCCATCACCATGGTTTTGAAATGGCGCGACAAGGAGAACAAAGAAGATAATTCTATTGTCGGAAATCATCCGCCCACCATTCCCTCTTTGCGAAACTGTGGTCTTTTGAAGTACTTTCGTATCCCGGGCATGAGGGCCCAAGTCAGGTTATTGGAGTACCTTGTGCATATGTTGGATCCCGATCAGCAAGTATTCCATGTAGGGGTCCACACATTGTCCTTGAATATTGAGGAAATTTACTTCTTGACAGGACTGTCACGGTGTGGGTACCACGTGAACTTGATTGGTAGCAGAGGTGGTGGGTTGTCTATGAGTGAGTATTGTTGCTTATACTGTGTTCCAGAGACAGAGAGAAGCAAAGGAAAAGTAGTTATTTGGGGAGTGCGAGATTTGACCCTCCGCACTATTTTGTTCACCATTGGTCATATGGTTGGGAGCTCCGCTCCTCACATGGATCTTCAGAGCTACTTTCAGTATGCCATAGAGTGTACTGAGCCTCGGGTTTTTAACTAGGCAGATGCAGTGCTTTGTAGCATGAAGAGGCAGTTGACCAAATGCAGGCAAGGTAACCTGAAGAAATTCGGGTACAGGTCTTTGTTGGTGTCCTTCTTTTTCAAGAGGGTTCCATTACTGAGGCTGCAGGTTGAGTTGGATTTACCGGCCCCAACAGATCCAAGAATGCTGAGATGGTGTCAGCTCATGGCCCGGCACATAGCTGGACCAATTATCAAATATGATGATACCTTCTTCGACTGGTTGTGACCAGAGATGTTGATGGTCGACGATTATGCTTATGCCGAGTTGGATTTCCGAGGAGATCTAGACTTGGACCTGCCCGAGGGTGCTCAGTGGGGCGAACTTGGTAAGAAGTACACATTTTTTTTCTTTCTAAATGTTTTTGTGAATTTTATCATATTCAAATGTTTTTATATGTTCGTCCAAAGACTAAATACAAAATTCGTTTTTGATGACACAAATGTGGGACCTTAACAACCTCCTGGAACTTCTCCTATTTAGTGGCCAGGAGAGGTGGCGCCAGTGCCACGATGGGACATAAAGGATTATGAAGTTGTGGAACAAAACCTAGAGGGTTTGACAAAAAATATTTCAGACATGCCTCTTGGAGAGGTTCCACGATGTTATCAGCGTCATACAGTAGGAGTGTCAGAGTCCATTGGACGACTGATTCATAGGGTTTCCTGGGCAGTCGTGTGTTACCATGAACATCATCCATGATGTCACTTTATAGAAGCTATGAGCTTCAGATTTTGACATTTTGGTCCTCGGACAAAACTTTTTGTAAAAAACTCTTTTGATCATTATATATACATATGGCTTCTACCGGTTTATCTTGTGTTATGTGAAAATTGATGTGATTGATTTATAAATGATCCAAATGTCTGTCTAATACATAGTTAACCAATGCATCAATTAATGTATTTAGACATATAGGAATATGTTGATATTCAATATAATCAAAATAATGTTCCAAGAGGTGAATTCGCAAATACACTCGTAACAAAGTAGGACTTCGAATAGTATAGACATTACTTAACTATAGTACTACAAACTGTGAATCAAGTCACACAACCAAATGATGGATTCCGAGCGAGATAGCATCAATCAACAATTCGATAATGGCGCTATACTCTGCAATATTATTGGTCACATGGTCGAGACACACACCTCGTAAGGAGACAAGTTCATTTGTAGGGGCATAAATTGCCCATGCAGCGAAAGAAAGGTTCTGAGTACTACGGCTAGCGCCATCAGCAAAGACAATGTAAGGTAGCGAAGACTCCAACATCTGGAAATCAAATACAACGTCACATAAGGGCAGAAACCAGATAACGACAAAAACAAGCTACAGTAACACACAAGAAGTATGATACAATAAAAATACAAGTACTCGTGCACAGGTGATTTTATGTATAGTACTTCTTCAAGTACAACCCATTCCTGGGTTCACTCAAATGGATACCATCGTAATCTACTAACTCATAAGCCCCTTTTTCCAACACTCGTCTAATGATATAAGGACCTTGCCACATGGCTTTGAATTTTCCAGCTCCTAGCATATCTCTATCTTGTTCATAGAGGAGAACGAGATCTCCTTTGGAGAAAACGTGAGGCTTGACATGTTTGTCGTATTGGGTCTTGACACATTTTTTCTGAGCTTCTATGACTAGGGTAGCATCACGTTGAGTTTTGTCTAATTGCATAAGATACAATAGGCGTTCTTCCTCAGCAGAAGTGTTTGGTAGGAGTTCAACAACTAGTTTTAAAGAGGGTATATTGCATTCAATCGGGAGAATGGATTCCAAACCATAGACTAACCAGAAAGGTGTAAACCCAGTAGTGGAATTGACAGATGTCCGGTAAGCCCACAATGCCGAAAACAACATTGTGTTCCAACTTTTTTTGTGAATCTCTATCATTCGTCGGAGCATAGTTATGAGAACTTTGTTAATTGCTTCGACTTGGCCATTGGCTTGTGGGTAATAGGGCGTTGATATTTCATGGAGAAGACCCAACTTTTCAGTAAGTTCGGACATCATGAAGTTTCTAAAGTGGCTACCGTGATCAGTGACGATATCCTGGGGAACACCAAAACGAGCTATGATGTGATTAAAAATGAATAATGTTGCGGTCTTTCCAGTGTTGTCAAATCTTGGCATTGCCTCGGCCCATTTCGTAAAGTAATCTACGGCTACAATAATGTATCCATTCCCCCCGACCGAGTGAGGGTGACATGTCATGAAATCTATGCCCCATTTCACAAAGGAACCAACGGAGACCACAGGGTGAAGAGGAGCAGGATGTGACTGTATCTTGTTATTATAGGTCTGGCAAGCATGGCATTTTTGAACGACGATTATGCAGTCGTTAAATAAAGAAGGCCAAAAATACCCTGCTCGTAAGATCTTTTGGGCAGTAGCATACCCAGACATATGACCACCACAGGCTCTAGAATGGAAGTCATTGAGATCTTTCTCGGCTTCGTCGAACGTTAGGCAGCGTTGAAAAATGGAGTCAATCCCTTGACGATAAAGAGTATCCCCGAGGATAATATATTGATGGGCTTGGTAGCGTATTCGACGTCGGTTAGTACTAGACAAAGTTGGCCGGAAAGTCTAGGTTTGGAGATATATGATGATATCACCATACCAAAGATCATCAGAGCTGATGAGGAAAAGGGATTCATCCGGTAATGAATCGACTACTACATTTTTCGTTTCAGAATAGGGAAAGTCGCATATCAACTCAGCAAACACTAAGGACTTCTTGGACTTGGCGCGTTCGAATTCCAAGTCAAACTCCTGGAGTATCACAATCCATTTGGAGCATTTTCCCCCTAGAAATTGACGTGTGAGAATGTGTTGCATAGGGTTGCAGTTAGAAATCACCGTAGTCTTGCGCGAGAGGATATAGTGTCGAAAACGTTGGATGGCTAGGACGGCTACCAAGGCTAGTTTTTTGACATGTAAATACTTGATTTTGGTAGGGGTTAGACTTCGACTCAAGTAATAGATAACATGTTCATAGTTAGCATCATCCTCTTGGATGAGAACCATACCAATGGTGTAATCCGAGGCAGCAAGGTAGAGGAAATAATCACGACTGTAATCGGGGGGGAAGAGAAGCAGAGCATGTGTTAGGGACAATTTCAAGGCTTCGAAAGCGTTGTTGGTGATGGTATCCCATACGAACTCAGACCCCTTTTTTAGGAGCGGCATAAATCCACGAGTTATCTCGACATAATTTGGAATAAAACGACAAAGAAAGTTTTCTTTCCCCTGCAAACTTTGTAACTGGCGAAGTGTAGAAGGAGGAGGGAGATTAAGGATCGCCTCAACCTTTAAAGGATCCACCCTAATCCCTTGACGTGAAACAATAAAACCTAGAAGTCGGCCGGATTCCACGCAGAAAACACACTTATGAGGATTCAAACGTATACGGTAAAACCGACAGCGGACGAAAATGGCTCGGAGGTGGGTTGGATGATTAAATTGGTGCATTGAGTGAGCGGGTAAATTGTCTAGATATGGTTGCATGACGTGATTGATATCATGGAAAGCATAAGAAATAGCGTGTTGAAAAGTGGCGCCAGCGTTCTTGAGATCGAATGGGAGTTTCCGATAGGCAAAAGTGCCCCAAGGACAAATAGAAGAAGTCTTATGTTGATCCTCGGGAACAATGTTGATTTGATTATACCTGGAGAAACTATCCATCAGAGAGAAGATTTCACTTCCAGCGCAATCGTTGACAATCTGATCGACGAAGGGGGTAGGAAAGTTGTCTTTGGGACAAGCTTTGTTGATATTCCTATAATCAACGCATACACGAATTGTGCCTTGTTTCTTGTCGATTGGGACAAGATTGGAAACCCAGATAGTGAGGGCCATTGGGTAAATAAAGTTGGCTTTAAGAAGTTTCTCGACCTCGAGCTTGATAGCAACCGCTTTACGTGGGTGAACGGGACGAAGGCATTGCCGAACAGGTTTAGCATCGGGGTATGTCTTGATCTCATGTATCACAATGTCGGGGTCGATACCCGGCATTTCTTCGTAGCTCCAGGCGAAGATGTCACGAAACTCTTTGAAAAGGGACGTGTAGGTGACGATTTAGTCAGAGGAACACGAAGCTCCAATATGGACATTTTCGACAATTCTAGGTTTGATGGATATGTTGAGGGGAATAGTGGGCGAGATATTGCTTAAGTTCCCTTCGAAAAACACATCGTGTGTGGACTCGGGAATGGTTGAGATGACGACAACGGTCGACGGGGTCGAGATCCATTGGTAGTTCTCAATGGCATGTTGCTCCAGGAAGAGGATGGAACGATGATGTCCATTGTCCCATGGGGTGTCTTCCATGACAGACATGATCATCTCGTCTGTGGGAAAAATGACACGGAAGGGATCTAGAGATAACTCACCAAGAGAGGGGGTAGAAGGGGTTGCTGATTGAATGGCCTGATAGGCAGATTCGACTGGACTTAATGGAATTTCGTCACGGTAACAAAGATGATCTCCAGGGTCTGGTACTATCCATGGGTCATGAGATGTAGGAAATTCGTGAATCGAGGTGGAGATCATGTTGATTGAAGCAACGGATGAGCGTGGAACATCGAGCGGTGGAATGGGGAAAGTACCCATTAACAAAGAGTCTTTGAGAAGGCCTACACTGACGTTCTCATAACCCGGTGGGGTTTTAGCGATGAATGATACATTGCCATTACGAGTATCAGAATTAAAGAAGGTTAATTGGTCGACGGTGACTAGCTTCCCTTGATGTGGGAAACGTACCACATGGAAAAGGGTCGACACAACTGCGCGCATGGAATCGATCCAGCTGCGGCCAAGCAGAAGATTGTAATCAAGGGGAGCGTCAAAGACTTCCACTTTGACTTGGACTATTTTTCCTTCTAACATGATGGACAACGAAGGAAGGACACCGTAGGGCTTAAAACTAGAGCCATTGAAGGCTTTGAGAGTGTTCTGGGATTCATTCAAAGAGGGAGAGCCAATGGTTTTCCAGCAAGTAAGAGACATGACACACATCAAGGCACCCTCGTCGATAACTGTTAGACAAATTTTTTTGTCAGAGACAATCACTTGAATCTGGAATGTGAGTTGAGGGGGTAACCTTGGAATGTGATCTTCCAAGTCAAAAAATATTAAATTTGTATCCGTCGGGTCGATTCCACCAATAGATTTCAATAGTGCCTTCCGTTGTGTGGGACAACTTTGAAGGACTTCGAGGGATGACATCACAGAAGGTGTTTGGGCCAGATCTTCAACAATGTTGTAGTTCTGGGAAGCATGAGCATGTGGATTGAACGTTGATTTCCGAACGAAACTCTTTGGGGGGGGTCGAAGAACTGTGTCGAGGCTCGGTCATTCGAGATGAAGAGGACCGTTGGTAGGTGGAGTCACAGGAGAGGGTTGTACCAAGGAAGGAGGTAGGCCATCAACCTTCTCTTTAGAGGGATAATAATCTTTAGCTCGAGTGGTGAGTGCAATGTCGTTTTTCTCTGAATCACCAGTACACATCAATACATAGGATGTAGTAGAAGATGAGGGTTGGTCATGAATGACCAACTGAGCCTGTTGTTGAGATGGGAAGGGTTGGGACAAAATGGCCTGAGCAGGTGGTTTTGGGGCTCCTTGAAGGAACTTAGTGACCTCGGCGCATCATGGACAATCCTTCATGTAGTGATCATCACCACAGATATGACAATGGTATCGAGGTTTGCGCTTATCTCGATCGTCAACAGGTGTAGTTTTGGTTCGCTCTGCTTGAAAAGTATTTTTGTCCTCCTTATTCTTACCCCTTCCCTTTTTGGATTTTTTTTTACTGGCTGGGGTAGATTGAACTGCATTTACCTCAGAAATCTTGCCGGTGGGAAGGGCAGGAGACGGAGCATTTTGAACATTAGAAGAAGCAGGTTTGGGGTTGGTGCTCGAGGTGGAATGTGGTTGGGCCTGGAAAGTGCCAATCACACCGTCGGCTGCATGCGAAGCAGCTGGAGTAGTTGAAGTGGCGGAAGTGGAAGGACGAGGTAAGTCAGGTAGTAAGTCGTAAACGGTACCCGTTTGTGAGTAAACGAGGTCAAGGTATTGAGCATGACTTATGGCCTGCTCTTCCATGACTACTCCACCCATGGCGATTTCACGACCGATGTCGTTCACAAATGATTTTGTGAACCACTCTGCCACCAAATAATCGAGGAGTTCGAGTTTGATGAGACGTTGTCTCCGTTGCCACTCATGAATGTGATCATATATATGAGTGGCTTTGTTTTGTTTGAAAGAACTCAAAACATCGATCCCCGGTTCATAACGGATCGATAACTGGTAATGGGTGAGAAAATCCATAGCTAGGGTGTTGAATTCAGCGAAAAAACCTCATGGTAATTCTATATACCACTTCGCAGCAGAACCTGTGAGGGTTCGTTGAAAAAGACATAAACGAATAGAGTCATCCATCAATGAGTTGGATGAACACCAGAGGTGAAAATTCATGACATGATTTTTTGGTTCCTCTCCCGCTTTGTCGTCGAATTTAGGGATGTATGATGGTAGCTTGGCTGGTATAGCTGGCCATTGGGGAGAGTGACGAATTGGATGATTTAAAATCCTTGACAAATCCAGAAGATCCAAAGTGGCCAAGAAGGGTAACTGTCGATTCACATGCGGGTACTGGTGGCTTTGGGGAGGAAGCCCTGTCGGCAAACCAGTAGGACCATAAGCAGTTTGCATATAATGTGAAGACCTAGGCAGACTCAGTGGTGGTTGGAGAGGATAGTAGCTCATGGGATTGTATCCTTGAACAGGGACGTGAGTTTGAACATTCGAGCCCCAAATAGGATTGGACGTACTTGGATATGGTTGGCCTATACTAGGGGGTATCATGGATGCAGTCGAAAACTGCTGCCCCCCAGTCGATTGAGGAGGATGTTTTATCAGATTATTCCAATACTGGGCCAAGGATGGAGGTATGTTTTGTCCATAAGGTGGGTTCGGTCCTCCTATCGAAGGTGGTGTTCCAATTGGAGGCAGTGTTCCAATTGGGGGTTGTGTTCCAATTAGGATTTGCGTTCCAATAGGAATTTGCCTGCTGAGAGGGGGTTGAGTCATACCACCTTGGTGAAATTGTCCACCGATGGGAATCTGGTAATTTGGTTTGAATGACGGAATAGTGCCACTAGGATTAAGAGTGCCAGTGGAGGACGAGAAAGGTCCTCCAAAAGGAAATTGAGGGAGTGTTGGAATAAAACCGGGAAGAGAGTGCCTAGATGAAGAGGGACCACTAGGAGAGCCAAATGGGGTTTACGGAGGAGTTGAAATGGAAGAATTCAATGCACGGTATCCGGGAGGTAGTGTCGGGATGATACTGGGCGTGAGCGGTGTGCCGATTGGGGCTTGGTTAACCACGATAATCCCAATGTGAACACTCGTAGTATCTGTGTGATGGGCCATTTCAATAGGGATGGTCAAGATGTGGTCAGATCGCAGGGAGTCCGTACTAGGAAAGTAATAGGCAGTAGTAAATGGTATTGTCTCTGGGCTAGATATTTCGAAAATCACAGGTGAGATGATGGTTTCAACGTCTAATCCTCCACCAAAAAGGTCCCATCTAAAAATGCCCGTAGACCAAAAAGGATCTTGGCCTTCTATGCCTGGAAAGGGTCCAACCGGTGATCCAAAAGACACAACAACTAAGTCTCCGGAAGAATTCAGTCGCATAAACTGTCGCTTAGAATTGGGGTGAAGTCGAAAGTCCTCTCGAGTATTGGTAATTCAAAAATGTTCTAGAGAGTCAGTTCGTTCCACTTGTGGCGTGGTAACATCTTGGACTTCACTCTGCCAAGGAGAGCCCTTAGGTGAACTTGTAGGAAAGGGTTGAGAACCATCCAGATGCTCTGGAGATAAACCCTGCATTCTACATGAATGACGTGGAGGAGCTATTGTAAATGAGTGACAAACTTACGAAGAAAATCGTATGGTCAACTTTGGTAAACAAACAGCACACACTATTAAACAAAATCTAGGAAACAATACCAAACAAACAAGACCTTCTAATTTCGAAGTCACTAGTTGGTGATGAAATCCAACATCGCAACAACGAGATGAGAAGGGGATGGGATAGGGTGGAAAAGTTACGCTGACGACCTACTTAACGGACTTACACCCTGGTGCAAGCTCCCACACATAATCGTGGGTATATTCTCCTAGGAGCCCGAATGAGTTTGGCCAACGTTGATTCCAGGTACCGTGAAGACTTGCCCCTTTACAGTCACCTTGTGTAAGACCCTAGAAAGATAGGCCGCTAAGGTTACCACCGACAACAATAAATCCTGGGGGGACAGTCGACAGTCCGATCCACACGCAAGGGCAGGGTATCTAGCCTGAAATCAACTCAAAAGGCTTCCACTCATCATTGTGGGTATACCTCCAAGTGACCCCCGTAATACGTGCAGTCTCTACACCGATATCAACAAAGAAGGGTGAGTAACTCTGTCAATATCAATGCGACCTCGTGTTTGACCCTTGTGTGAGAAGGGTTTCCCATGACAATACGTTGTAAATGAAATTTGACACTCCTTAACACAAAATGATATTCTGTGTTTTGTGCTTTGGAGAGTGTATCTCTCTACCTATTCCAAAGCGCTAGCCTAGCTAAATGTTGGTCTAATAGAGCCCTAGAAAAGAGTTACTAGTTAAATTTTACAATTGCGCAGTGTTATTAAGGACTGTTGTTACTCAAAGGAAGCGGAGATGAAACTGATGTTGTATAAGACTCTGACCCATCAATGCATAGATAGGAATGAAATATATCAATTTCCGTTCAATGAATCCTATGTATGGGAGGGAAAGAGAATTTTTCCGGATCAAACTTGAACTACGATACACAATTTCCTTTAAAATGCAATTGCAATGAATCACGCAAAAATAACAATTCTCTATTGTTTCTTTTTCAATAATTTCAACAATTGATTTTCAATGCTGTTGTTTGCACCCAATTCGTCACTAGGTGAGCAAATTAAGAGTGCTTACATGCCCAGTTGGGCTCTGCTAGGCATGACAGTTGTAAAAGGAAAGATTAGAAAGAGAAACTACAAAGTAATAAACAAGAATTAAACTAAAACAACTAAAAACTATGAGCATATAAAACAAATGAAAAAGAAGTACAAATGGACCAATATCACCAATGTATAAGTTGATCTATTGATGAAATCCAAAGGCACAATGAAGAAAGGGGACTTGGGTCCCTTCTTTCTCCAATGGAAGGCTCTTGAGGCCCTCAAAGCTTGCTCTCCTTACAAAGAAAAGATGAAAATGTGGGTGAAAGAACTCCAAGCTTATTCACTCAAGTGAGGGGTGAATAGCTCTATGAAATGCAGCTTGTGATGTTTATTGCCAAAGAATGAGTCCTTAGCAATCTCAGCAGCATAACAATACAAATAATTCCTTGAGAAAATGGTGGTTATTCATCTTTTTATAGCCTAGCATTGGGTTATTATGTGACCTCTTTTGAATGTGAAAAGGGGCTCTTTAGGGCACAATTAGGTCTTTGACCAGCCCACCATGAGGATTGAGCTCGGATTTG
>JZKD02S2444557.1:34186-45598 GCA_000966675.3 Picea glauca | reverse complement strand
ACCATGAGGATTGAGCTCGGATTTGGTGTCAAATCGACTTGGGAGCTGATCCATTAGTGGTTGGGAGGCCAACCAATTTCAATAAATGTGTCGTTTAGCAGGCGCGCGGGTTTTTTGCCCAACAGCCGCGCATCGTGCACTGATGCGCGCATTATACGTTGTTGTTACGCGCATACGCGCGCAAACCCAGGTTTTGTAAAGCGCCCTTCAATTTTTTGGTCATTTTGTATAGTTTTTTACCCTTTTGCAATGCTGTGGAATTAATCTTGTGCCATGAATGACTTCAGTCCTGTTTTGACGATGCGGAGTTCTTGTTGCCATGTGCGAACGAAATTTCAGTGATAACAGATGCCCCCTGATGGATGAGGTTAGGAGCATACGTATAGCCGAAATCCATCAATGTTTCATTTACTAAGAATGGTGGTGTAAGGGAGAGAAAAAGTGGGACCGTGTAGAGCGATCCGTTGGAGAGGAAAGGAACCTGTAGAACCCGACCTTCTAGAAGGTGCGTAACAATATACAATTGTGTACAAACGAGGCAGGCATGCCCCATGCTCGTATGATGTAACTCTGAAAGAAGATGACAGAAATGTTGGTGTAGACAACTGCAGCACCCTTGGGGGCGGAATGATAAAGGCAGAAGACAATTCTGCAAAGGAACATACTCTGAACCATAGGTAATGGTCGCGGAAATAAACAACGACGGTGATGTGGGCATTGGTGACCCTACCAAGTTCATAGGTCTTCAGCAACTGATAATAAAAACTGCAATAGTCGCAAAGTAAGACCCACCGCAACATGAGAAAGTGTTGGCGTCGAATGTTATGGGGGTCAACGACATCAGGGAGCAATGGTGTTTCCCCCTGTGCCTTCCGATATGTCTCATTAAATGACAAATGAGAATCAAGATACTATCGCCCTTCTGGAAAATTGTGCTGATGTCGACAAAAAGGGGGACACGACTCCCAGAATCAAAGGGCTTCACGGAATCTACTGTGGTGAAGAAGTGGCAGAGGTACATGGACGAAGTCAAGAAGTGGGAAGACTCAAGACTGCCCTTGGTTGGAGAATATATGAGGCAAACAGTGGCTGCAACCGTGTGACAAGGTCGAGTGTCAGGGGGACACCAAGACCGAGGATGAGTTGTGCCAGAGGCGGGACAAGGTGAACAAATTCAGAGGGTATAGTGACTTGGGTAGTACTCTGAAGATATAGACGATTCCGGTGAGGGAATATGAAAAGTAATGCTCCAACCAAGGGTGACATGGGTTGAAGGTGGCCAAAAGGAAAGCAGGTCGCCAACGGTGACGACATAAGTAAATAAATGAAAATAAAGGTGTTTGTACAATAAGTAATGAATCAATTTGGAAAGATGTACAAATACAGAAACGGGTGCCCCAGTGTGAAATGAGTGCCCCAGGGAGGGCAGAAATTTCATGGAAAACTGATGAAGGGTGGGGGGCCCATTGGTGAGTTTCTGTATGAGGTAGGTGAAATGGAGATAGGTTCGCAGATGGGCAAACTGATGGTGGATGAAATGGTGGGTTCATGATCCTGCGGAGGTGCAAGTAAAAAGAACGTAACCATGAAGTGATGATCTGGGAGTCCATATGGGAAGCTAGCAAAATGAGAAGAAGAAGAAGTATGTGGTTGATCTGCAACATGATCAAAGACTACCGAGACTCCCATCCCTAAAGGGTGATGAAGAACAGCATGAGTGTCGAAAGTGCCAAAAGGTGCTATGAATGGGACAACTCATGTGGGTGAGAATGCTACCGGGTTACAGTACTGGAGATGCAACTGGAGGTGTGAGTACTGCAGAGCCGGGAATGGGTATCCTAAAGGCCAATATCAGAGGGTGTGACTGGAAATGTTAATGAAATACAGCGAGAGAGACTACATGCCAGTGCTGAGTATATACCTGAAGGGATGTTGTTGAGGGATGATGATCAAGTACCTGCACACAGAACAACCAAATACCCAAAGTGAACAATATCTGAAGAGAAAATAAGATATGAGCATGTATTAGATAAATGTGACAATGCGCGTGCGTACCTGGCCATGATATGAAAAAAAGGTGCCCCTGGGGCTTAGGATAAAAAGTGGCCGATGGACAGCCATGATGTAGGTGGCGGGATGCTGATCCCGTGGCTGAAGACGGTTTGAAAAATGGACGATGTGGGCTCCTGGAATGGTGAGTGGAAGTTTGGCAAAAAGGCCTATATATAGCTGTAGGGCCCACATTGCCACCTCATTTGTACATGCTGCTACAGTGAGTTTTCGAGCAGATTCAGAGGAGATTGATTGACTCTGGGAGCATGAGGTACCCGATCGACGGTGTGCGAGATTCAGGTTAGTGGTCTGAGCATCCTACATAGAAATAGGTTTCTAATTTTTGGGCAGGGTAGGTACGGGGGGGGTCATACAGGGGTTTAAAGGGTTTTTTGGTAGGATGTGGGCCCACATGCACGGGCAACTCAGTGGAAGGCGCGCATGCGCGCGCACCTGTATACTGAAGAAGCGTGCATTAGTGCGCGTGAGAAGGAATTTAAGGCGCACCTTAAGGGCGCGCCTGTGGGGTAGACAGGTGCGCATGAGTGTGCTTCAGAGCGCGCCTGTGGGTTTGACAGGTGTGCCCTAGTGCACGCCTGTATTGTAAACAGGCGCGCTCACGAGCGCGCCTGTGGGAAAAATAGGCGCGCATGAGTGCGCACCTGTACAGTGAATAGGTGCGCATGTGTGCACGCCTGTGGGTGGTAAAACCACGCTTTTGAGGCAAGGTTTTGGGGTAAAAAAAAATGAGCCTTTTTGATGCATTTGGTGATTGCATAATCTAATATAGTACTCTAGGTTGTGTGCAGGTGGCAAGCGGTGATCATGGATGTGCGGTGGCGTGAGCGGGACTGGTCACAGTTGCGGGATGCTGTGCCCAATGCACCTCCTGTAGTTCGAGCAGCTTTAGCAACCAGTGGGTTGCTAAAGTTCTTTGAGTGCCCGTTGATATGGGCACAGGAGTATTTACTCCAGTTCCTGCTCTAGATGTGGAGCCTAGATCATCACTGCTTCCTCGTGCGAGGAGAGCAGATCCCCTTCACACCGGTGGAGGATATATACTTCTTGACAGGGCTCCCCTTCCGGGGAACACCATTGCTGGCAGATCCTGTACTGCCGAGGGACACTCATCTGCGGACTGTTGTCGAGCGATATTTCCAAGGCGAGCACTATATGTCCGGGATGGCGTGAGTATCAGTGGGATAGATGCCCTGCTGCATCGTTTCATCGTGGCGATGATAGTTCAGGTGTATGGGTCACAAGCGACCCACCGGATCAGTGGTGACGAGCTGATTTTGATGGAGAGGGTGGTGGTGGGCCATGAGAGGTTCGCCTGGGGGTTGACCCTGCATGCACAGATGATCACGCAGCTAGACCATTGTTGGTCTAGAGGCGTTGGGGAGTTCGCATTTGGCTCCATCTTGGTAGCCTATTTCTTGGAGAGGGTGTCGATGTTGTGCCCGAGGGTGCTCCTAGAGGCACTAGGGGTACGAGAGCAGCGCTTGAGGCGGTGGTCTCAGATTTTGGTTCGCCACGGTGGTGGCGAAAGCGGGCACTATTTTTCGGCGCAGACGGCGCAGATATGGCGGCAGATGTCGCAGGTCATACTGCAGTACCCCTATGCTGGGGTAGACTTCCAGGGGGACCCGGACATGGTATTGCCTCCTGGGGAGGTTTTTGATCACAGAGGTATGTTGTGTATTTATATGTTTTGATTTATGCTGTGATTTTGATATACCAGGTTATATGTATGATGTATAGACATTGATACGATCTGTTTGTTGCTTGTTTTGTGTATGTGCAGATTTGGCACCTCGCGGGCGCAAGGTGGAGTTGTATAGAGCACCAGCTCAGGGAGAGCCGAAGAGACCTCCACGTGGAGGAACGCGACGACGAGATGAGGCTGCGGGGGCACCAGCAGAGCCCGAGAGACCGGCAAGGAGGCGCCGATTCGATGACCCTGGTGCGGGGCCATCACACTTTCCTCCGGAGGCAGCCGGAGGAGATTTGGATGATATACGTCGTCATTTTGAGACGGTATTGCAGGACGTGCCTGAGGGCATGTGGATCCGTATCCAGGACGAGGGGTTCCTGGAACAGTGTATAGGGTTACCGCCACCATGGCGGGGCCTAGTGCGATGAGCAGCAGTGCTCGCCGCGATGACTAGCGGACGCCTGCCGCCTGGGCAGGGGGGTCCTGCGGATGTTCCACCACCACCACCTGGGGCAGGTGGGCCACCACCTCCTTCTGAGGGAGGGGCAGCCGGGGGTGCGTTAGAGGCCCCCTGATGTATATATGTATATTGTACACCTTTTTTGATAGGCTGGTGAGCCGATTTTTGTACTGGGATGTGGCACGGGCCTGAGGGCCGATGTATTTTTGCTGTATATAAACATTCAGATGGTTGGATGGGCCCATATATATATGAGTATACATGTTTTTGAGATCCAAATGTGGTTTACATGTGTTTTTTGTGTTAATGTTGATGATGTTTGATTCTGTCTATATGCTATGACAGGATATATGAGATGTTTAGGTATGTGTAGTTGGATATGATATATGCCAATATAGCACCATGTTAGCTATTTCATCTATTATTTGATTCAATTCTCTTGGAATATGTGTAAATGTAATGGAATCAAAATGTCGAGATAATAATCTAACCTGTAGGTATTTGCGAAAGAGGCACGGATCGCGTACACGGTACACATTGTTGAGCTGAAGAACGAATAGCTGGGAGTCGAGGAAAACACTAAGGTGACGAATATGATGATGTTGGGCGTCGATTAGGAGGCCAATGACAGCARTGTATTCGGCTTGGTTGTTGGTTGCTGGTCCTAAACAGATGCCGCTGGAATGTAGCATTTCATGTGAAGGGGTGTAGAGAGCCCAAGCAGTCGAAGCGAGATTTTGTGTCCAACGGATGGCGTCGTCGGCGTAACCAATGTGGTAAGCTGGTGGAGGAGGCATCTGTCAACAACACAAAGAATAGTTTAGATGAGGGAGAAAAAAGACTAAAAACGCTAAAAAAATAAACAATAACCTAAAGTAGCTTGACTACGTTTAAGCATAAAATTTCTTGAGGTATAACCCATTGATGGGTTCTTTGAGTGCGAGGCCTTCGGGGGAGGCCAGGATGTAGGCGCCTTTGGTGAGGTAATGTTGGATGATGTAAGGGCCATGCCAAAGTGATTCGAATTTGCTGTGGCCAAGGATATCATGAGTGATATCATAGGCTAGGACAAGGTCGCCTTCGTGAAATGATCGAAGGTTGACATGGCGATCAAAGGTAGCCTTGGATCATTTTTTAGCTGCCTCATTGTTCTGTAATGAGGATTGAAGATCCTCATCCAGAGACTCTAAGTTCAACAAGCGCTGCTCCATTGGAGCAGTGTCAGGTAAAAGCTCGATTGCGGTGCGAAGGGTGGGAATTTTGCACTCGATGGGAAGAGTTGCCTCGACCCCATGGACTAAATGAAATGGCGTGAAACCCGTAGTGGTCTTCACTGCCATTCGATAAGCCCATAGCACGGAAAATAACACATGATGCCAATTGGTTTTATGTTTATTAACCGTGCATTGTAACATGGTCTTAAGGACTTTGTTCACTGCCTCAACCTGTCCGTTTGACTGAGGATAGTATGGTGAGGCAAACTCGTGAGAGAAGCCTAACCGAGACGAGAATTCGATGAATATCTCATTCTCGAAATGTTTCCCATGATCGAAAACGAGTTGGAGTGGTACTCCGAACCGGGAGATGACGTGGTTAAAGAAAAAACGCACTGCTGTGTCAACGGTGTTGTTGAAGGTGGGAATAGTTTCGACCCATTTAGTGAAGTAATCAACGGCGACAACAATGTATTTGTGACCATTGCTGGAGGGAGGATTACAAGTCATAAAGTCAATGCCCCATTTACAAAAGGGGCCTGCAATAATGACAGGGTGAAGAAGAGCGGGGGGAGCACGGGCTTTGTTGGCATAGAGCTGACATTGCTCACATCGTTTCACGGCATGAATGCAATCATGAAACAGGGTAGGCCAAAAGTAACCGGCCTGGATAATCTTTTGAGCCATGGCGATGCCCGAAAGATGGCCCCCACAGGCGTCGCTGTGGCAGTCATTTAAGACTATGTCGGCCTCGTCAATAGTCAGGCAGCGACGAAGAATGGTGTTGATGCCCCGCTAATATAAGATATTCCCGATGAGGAGATAGCGGGGGGCCTGATGGTGAATGCACTGACGATCATCTCGTGATAGGTGATTACCGAACTTTTGAGTTCGTAGGTATATGAGGAGGTCACCATACGAAGGATAATCTGAAGCGATGTAAAAGAGATGTTCGTCAGGAAATTCAGTATTGACGGGGGTGCTAGGTGTGTCAGAGGGAAGGGTCGTGACGAGTTCGGCGAGAACAAGGGCCTTCTTGCTCTTGGGTGTTGAGAACTCGAGGTCGTACTCCTGAAGGATAACGATCCATCGAGAGAATTTACCGTTAAATTGGCGACAGCTGAGCAAATATTGCATAGGGTTGGAATCTGCGACGACCTTGGTGGTGCGAAGAAGAATGTAATGGAGCAGTTTCTGAACTGCGAGGACAACTGCAAGAGCAAGTTTCTCTTCATGTTTGTACTTCAGGGGTGGTCCTGAGAGGTTCTTACTGACGTAGTAAATGACGTGTTCATGATTGTCATCTCCGAGCTGGATAAGGACGCCGGCTACTGATACAGTCGATTCTGATACGTAGAGGATGTAGTCGCGATTGTAGTCAGGTGCACTAATCAAAGGTGCATTGGAAAGTGCGGCCTTAAGATCGTCAAATGACTGTTGGGCATAGTCATCCCAATGAAAAGGGATGTCGTGATGCAGTAAAAGAAGGAAACCATGTGCGCGTATAGTGTAATCAAGAACAAAGAGCCTTAGAAAGTTGGCTTTACCCTGTAGACTCTGCAGTTGTCGTAAATTCTGAGGCGGTGGAATTTCAGTGATAGCTTGGACTTTGAGGGGGTCCACGGTGATACCGCTTTGTGAAATGATAAAACCGAGGAGGTTCCCTACGGTGATGCAGAATACACACTTGAGAGGGTTCAAGCGGATGTTGTACTGACGACACCGTTGAAAGATGATTCGTAAATCATTGAGGTGTTGGGTACGCTTCTTGGATTGAGCAGTGAGGTCGTCCAAGTAGGCGAGGATGATTGTAGCCAGATCATGAAAGATGTATGTCATGGCCTGCTGGAATGTTGCGCCAGCATTTTTTAAGCCGAAAGGCATGGCGCGATACGCAAAAGTACCCCACGGGGTGATGAATGTGGTTTTGTACTGATCGGCTGGGTGGATTTGGATTTGGTTATAGCCAGAGAATCCGTCCATAAAGGAGAGAGCCTCGTGGCCAGCGCAATCATCGATAATCTGATCGATGAAAGGCATTGGGAAGTTGTCCTTTGGACATGCATTATTAAGATCACGAAAGTCGATGCAGACGCGAATAGAGCCCTGTTTTTTGTCGACGTGTACAGGGTTGGAAACCCATGAAGTATAAGCGATGGGGTAAATGAATCCGGCCATACGCAATTTGTTAATTTCGGCTTTGATAGCCACGACCTTGGATGGGTGTAGCGGTCGCTGCTTCTGGCGAACTGGTGTGATGCCAGGCCAGGTGTCGATGTGATGTTCGACGATAGAGGGATCGAGGCCAGGCATTTCTGTGTATGACCAGGCGAAGATATCCCTAAATTCCTGGAAGAGGACTTTATAGGCGGAAATTTCCTGAGGAGTGCAAGCAGCTCCAATGACGATTTCTTCGACGATGCCCAGTTTAATGGAAATGTCGATTTTGATGGTGGGGGAAATGTTGGCCAGATTACCTTATTCAAAAGCGTCAGGTGCAGGAATGGGATTGTTGAACCAATCGATAGGCCCAGGTGGGATAAAATCTTTAGTTTCGATCGCATAAATAGGATTGTGGCTAGGAGGCAGGAGAGCTTCCTGCGGAAGGAATAGAGAACGATGATGTAGTGCATCCCAGGGAGAATATGGGCGTTGTATCTCTTCTAGTATTTCCTCATCGCAGTGGAAACGACGGGAATATAATGGATCATGAGGAGTGATCTCAGTGATAGGTTGATTTCCCCCTGCTAAAGAAACAGAGGGGGTATCGCTAGGAGAGGGGGAGGATTCACTCGACATAAACCATATATTGAGGTGCTGAGGGGTACCCGTAGCGGTGGGGTGAGGAGTCTCCGCAGGGGGATGAGTAGGAGAGTTGGGTGGGTTACGGGGTAAATCCTCAGAAATGTCATCTAAGAACCAAGGAGGCGTAGGGAGTGCCTCGGGCTCGGGAGAGATGATTTGAAGATTCGCTAGTGGTGAAGTAAGGTCAATTATTGCCTCTGCGGGTTGGTGCAGCAGGGCTAATTGACGTTGTCGATATTCGATGATCATCGGACACTGGTATGTAAAATGAGCCAAGGAATCACAAAGAGAGCAAGGGCATCTCATGCGTTCATTGACTGAAGCAGTGACATAGCGAATGTCAGTGAGCGGTGTTGTAGAGGACGTAGCAGGGCATGGGTTGTTCTGAAAGTCTTGGCTTATGATAGCTAATGCCTGTCAGAAACGAGGCAGTGTTGGACAATGGTGGGTGTAATGGCCATACTCAGAAAAGATGGCACATGCAAATTTGGTCTTCAACCCTTTACTACTGGAAGGTTGAGTGGTAGCAGTAGTAATGGGTGGTGTGGGGGTTGGATTGGGGGGAATCAAATTCCATAATTCCGGTAGTGATGGGCAGTTGTTGGTTTGGTGACCCTCTTTGTCACACAATACGCAAGGTGGTGAGATGCACGAAGGAAGTGGAGCTGTGGGATCCTTCTTCTGTCTCCTACCCCCAGCGGTAGCAGGGGGGGTAGGGAGTATGGGGGTAATGGGAGTGAGGACAGGAATCGTCATGGGGAGTCCTTCCTATGGGCGAGGGACTGTGTCAGGTGGATGTAAATACCACACTGGGATTACTAACACCATATTGGGTAGTGTGAGCATTGCTGCTACCTGGAAAGATTCTATACCGAGTGGAGGGTAAAAGAAGGGAATTTGAGTGAGGGGTCGGGGAACTATTTCCCAAATGGGACTAGGCCCTTGAGGGGATGTGGATTCGTGAACTGTGGGTGTCGACGAATGTGCAGGAGGCTCCTGTGGGAGTGGTGCTGCGACTGTTGAGACGTCAGGAATGACTGAAGCCTCTTGAGGAGGATGAGTATCCTCTTGTTGAGTTTCGTTAGATGAGATGACGCATACTTGATTAGGGGGAAGGAGTGGTGGTGCTCCATGGTATGTCCCTAACAAGGATGGATCTTTGAAAATACCAGGACCCATCTCGATGAGGGGATATATGTCTTTGTTAGTGTGAGTGAGAGGAAGAATGTTATCGAGATTGGCAGATGGGTYAGGCTCGTAATGCGAGACTTGGTCAATGGTCACAATCTTTCCGTTGTGGGGGAACATGATTGTCCTAAAGACTGATGATGCCACTGCCTTCATAGCATACATGTAGCTATGTCCAAACAAGATATTGTAATCGAGTTGAGCGTTGATAACTTCAATGTCAATGAGAATAGTTTTGCCCCCGAGTTCCACGGGGACATTTTGGAAGAGCCCTTCAGGAGATGATGGTCATCCGTCATAAGCTCATAATGTGATGGCGGAAGGTATGAGTTCCGGGGAACCAAGTTTCTGCCATACTGTTTTGGACATGATACATGTAGATGCCCCTTCATCGATGATACACCGATGGATGGTGATGTTCCATATTTTTATTGGTAGTTGAATAGCAACTGCGGCGGGAAGACGCGGTTCGCTGCTATCGAGGTCAAAGGTGATGAGTCGAGTATCGGCAGGGTCGACTGCCCCCAATGCGGAAAGTAGTGATTTCCGCTGCATTGGACAAGTCTGGAGGACTTCCAGAACTGACATAGCAGCCGGGGATTGCGCTAAGTCATCTACCAAGCTGTAGTTGTGTGCTTCCCTAGCCTGTGGATTGTGAACATTCCTACGCAAGGGTATGCGAGGGATTCATAATGGTGGTTCGGCGGAAGGGCGATGGATCATCAATGGAGGTCCCGTTGGTGTAGGGTTTGTCTCTAAAGAGATGGGAGTAGACTCAGCTATTGTAGGATACTGACGATTTCATGTTTGCAGAAGGATTTCCTCCTCGCTGGTGAGGAGAATGGTTCGGTCTGCTTGATTGTTGGGATTAAGGTATTGGCCCACCTGAGGTGGGGGATGCTGCATGTCCTGTTGGGTGTTTATGACACCTTGATGTGGGATAGGATTTTGCAGTACGGAGGGAGGGGGTTGTTACGCATATTGTTGTTGTGCCTGTTGCGGCGCAGGTTGCGCTGGGGAGGGGGGAAGGCTCCTAGAGTCTTTCAACCTCTTGAAATCAGCAATCTGGGGGAAATGGTGAGTGTAATGACCGTACACGCCACAAAGAGCACAAGGGTGGATGGTTTTAACAGTATTCCACCCTTGGCGTTTGTTGTTATTTCCCCCCTGGGGGTTTTGGTTCCCTTGGTTCTGGTTGCCCCCAGTGGGTGGATGTTGTGGGGGTTGATTCCCGCCTTGACGAGGATTGTTGTTATTCCTATTCCTTCCTTTCTTCTTGGCATTTTTAGAAGGGTGAGTTGGGTTGGCTGTGTTCAACTGTTCAAAATTTAGGTATTGTTGAGCAGCAGAGGGTTGAACAAAGTTTACCCCTGCATGAGGATGTGGGGGAGCCATGGGTTGTGGAGGACCCAGAAAGGGAAAGTATGGATTTTGTGGTGGTACCAATCCATAGGGTACATAGGAAGGCATCGTACTTTCACTAGTACTATAAGCTGATGTTGATGGGGTACCACTGGTTGTGGAAATAGGTGGATGTATGGGAGGTGTCGGTGGTGGCCCACTAATGGGTGGAGGTATAGCAACAAGATATGACTGTTGATAAGGGGGTGGGGGGAAATAGGGAGTGCCCCCATATGCCGGCGGGTATTGAGGTGTTCCATACATCGGTGGTGGTTGGGGTTGTGGACCATGGTGCGTGGTGGCACCTATTAGTCCGTCTGCTGAGTGAGACATCCCAGGTTTATCCTGGCCAAATGGCACAGGTTTTGGAAGATCAGGAAGTACTGTGTACAAGTATCCCGATTGTGCGTAAATGAGGTCATATTGTTGAGCCTTGCTGATGGATTCCTCTTCAGATTGTGGGAAGGTAGAAGCTACATATTTACCAAGGAGAGCGACAAGTGATCTAAGAAACCAGTCAAGACATTGTTGTTTGGTGGTTTCTGCTTTACACAAACTACGTCGCCTATGCCACTCAT
>JZKD02S2444557.1:16527-30620 GCA_000966675.3 Picea glauca | reverse complement strand
ATCCTGAAGACTCAGAGATTGATATGAATGGAGAAAGGTAAGGCAAGAGCAAATGGCCAAGGAAAAACACCAAAAACCACAAAGAAAATGGGTTATCTCCCCAGTGGAGTTGCCAATTTTGTTATCAGACTAATCGGTAGGTGCGGACACTAACAGATCTCCCTAGATCCACATGGATCTAGAACAAAACAGGACAGGACATGACTATTTCCGTAAGTTTTGACCATTGAATTAGCTAGTAGGGAGAAACAAGTAACATACCTTTGTATCGCTTCCTAGGGTCACTGCTACTCCCGCTTCACTCCAGTGCTCTCGTGAGGTCAAGACCAAGACAACACAAACCAACCAAAGTGAAGATAGCAAAATATATTCAACTGTCAACTTATGCGTATGATCAAGGAATTACACAATAAAGTAAGAATGACTTTATGGGAAAAGGACATGCCGCTGTATCATATTAATCGAAAGTAGAAGATACAACCTAATCGCCTTGATGTTGCAAGCTTCCTTTCGGTGGCTCTTGGCTCCAACACACACACTTGCTCGATCCTTGTATGAAGAAGATCCAATTCCTCTTGATAGACTTGCTAGAGTCTCCAAGCTCCTATTCAAGCTAGGTCCTTCACACAATTNTTTCACCAATTCTCCAATGAATCTTGCTTAACCTTTTCCATGAGAATTCCATCAATATATAGGAGAGGATGAGATTGTTACTTGGATAAGAATGATCCCACAATATCAGGGAAACCGGTAAAAGGATAACCATTCGAATGCCAACCCATTCTTCTAGAAGATTCCATTCTAGAACCATAGAGACTTCATCTTTTTCCAAGATTGAGAGCAAGTTCGCACCCTTGCTATGTAGCATAGTGAGAGAAGTTCACACCCTAACTGAAGGCAACCTGTGAGAATGGGTCATTCTCGCACCCTAGGATATGATCAACCTGCGAACTCTCTTCAAAAGTATGTTTTCTGGGAAGAGATGAATGTCACTTTTCTCATGAGAAAGTTCTTATGAAGAGCCTGAATACACCATCATCAATACACCATCAAGATTGACCAAAATCATGGGTAACATATACAACATACAATAAATAGAGATTTGTACTTATCTTTTGATTGAGAAGGATTCCATATCAACATGGTCTAAGCCAAGGTACCAAACCTCAGCAGTACTCCAATCAATGGTCTCTCCTTCCCCACATTCTTGTCCCACCCCAGGAGTGTACACCTTCACTGTCACACGGTACATTGGTTACTACACCTCCCTTTCCTTGGGCTTCAACAACAGGCCAGCTTAGGAAGTCTCAGAGCACCGTGGCTCCCGGAGTTCCAATTTCCCTTAATGGTCTCCAGGTACCCTCTAGGCGTCATACCGGGGAACCTATCCCCACACTTCTCCCTCCAAGGCTCCAGCCTTCTCCAAGGAAACCCAAGGAGAAGTGTACACACACTCAAATCCACCGAGGATCCACAGGGTAATATTTGTTGTCTCTAATCAACATCTTCCCCGAGCTACTCTTTGTAGTCAACATTCCAACTTTAATCAACATCATCTCATCTGCATCACCCACATGCCGTTATCATGAGAAAACATAAAAGAATTTATTTAGAAACTCAAACTTAGTTCAAAGGGAATTCATATTTTCCCCAAAACATGAAATTCTAGTTCATAATTCATCTTAGTTGTTTCCATATTATGAATGCATCCATCCTTGTGGTTTTCCATAGGCACCAAACTGCATACCATTTTTCCTGTAATGCTTCATCTTGCATACAACCAACAAATGCCAGTATTTCATGTACATCATAATTCAATTTCAATATGTATAGAACCATATGCAGTGAACTTCGAATTGTCTGCATCTAGCAATTCAATCATAATTACCAAACAATTTAATAAAATAGAATGACTTGTCATTCTATGCATATGCATTCTCACAGTAATATTTGTAAGTTCATTACTTCTTTTTCTGAACAAGAAAATTTCTTGTAGTCAATGCTCATGTGACTACTTGACTTGCAACTTTCTCGTTGCAATGTCTAACACCTCCCTAAAATGTCCTCAACTTCATGAGTTAACAAAATTTCAGCTGTTAGTAACAATTATTTACATGCAACAATATATATGCATGTACTTACAAAACACGTTCAACCATTGCATTTAGTACACAATTATATCACTTACTATGCATGAGTGCAATTCTCAATGCATACTTATTCAGTACACCTTGCATTGAATTACATAATGCTCTTTATCTCATTCATGTATCTCACCATCCATAAGTTGAAATTTTGGCCAATGTGTTGACACATTCTCCACACACTTCCTATTGTCTTCCCAATTAATTGGATGCCTTCCTTTTCGACCCGAACACTACACCAAGAATATAATTCTGTGGTGTTCATTAGTTTTAGCAAAAATGTTGCAGCCCAAGTTTTATTTAAAGGTAGGAAGCTTTTAGTACATTTGTGGCTCATAACCTTTCCATATCCAACCATGTCCTAGTCTCATACATGACTAGCTTACTGGCATTCATTCCTATAACAAGTTCTTATCTTTTAATTCTTTGGATATTACTCCACAACCAAATTAACATGACATTCTCCTATGTCAGTTTGTGCATTCACGAGATAAAAGCTTTGAAATAATACAGGCCTCCAGCCTTTACCACATCTAGTGGTATGCATTCAATAATATAATCATGTGATTTATAAAATAACTATGGCTGAAGAAATTCTTACCTAAATTTTCTTTCAACAATTATGCAAAAAGAGTAATAAAAACTCATACCTGCATGAATTCCATTAATAAATTTTATACTACATGAATGGCTGATGGCAGTAGAAGCTTTCATACTTCTTTTATCAAACTTATAACCAACACTTCAACTTTATGTTGCTTCCCTCCTTATGCAACAACCTCACCAACAACACTTGCAAACATGCAAGCATTCTTTCCTCTCGCTAACCCAACAAGTTGTAACATACTTGCTACCACAGAAATCACAACAACTTCTTTCTCCCTATAAAACTTTTCCTTGTTGATCCCAGAATTCTACAATTCTTCCTGGATTCTTGAATCTTCTTGTGCTCCCACTGTGATCACTATGGATGATTATTCCTACCCTAAGCACTTCCGATGCAATGCCCCTACCTCAGTGGGGTCTGCTAACCTCCCGGTCAAAGGATATTTCAAAATGTTGAGTCAGATTGACTCTTTGGGCCTTTGCTAGACCCCTATTAACCTTACACAGATCTCCTTTCCTTCTGTGTCCAGGTCCTAACAGACCCGCAGACTATTCCTACACACTTCCAAAACTCCAAGTTTCAGGTGCTAACCCATTTTTCATTAGCCCTTTCCTTCATATGACCCTGGGCTATGACTTCATGGAAAACTATGATTGTGAGCATGGAAAAGAGTGGTTTTAGGCCAACCCGCTTTTCGCCCCGCAATTCACCTCCATCTGTCATTCATCACTTTGTTAAAACCATGGTATAAATTATAGCCCAGTCTCAGATTTTTAACATCCAAGCAAGTTTTGGACCCGCAATCCAGCTCGTCCGTCGATCTCCAATCCCTTGGCGATGATCCACGATCAACAACTGCTATCTATTATTTACCTGCCTTTGGCCAATTGTCTAATCAATGACCTTTATTTTCCTTTCACGCACAATCTCAGATCTCTACAATCTATTGACACGTAGCTCCCTTCCAAATCAACGACTACGATTGATTCCGGGCTTCTGGCCTTCGGGAGTTTCAAATATCAACTCTCGCTTCCTCCTTAGTAGCTATATTCCAGAGTGGAAGATCTGTTGACACCTGTCACCTCAAATGTGCGGCTATGATTTCATTCGCGAGTCCGGACTTCAGGAGTTTTAGTTCAAACTCTCGTTTCTTCTAGAGAGATTTCTTTGAAATGACAGATCATCTGCCACGCGTCCTCCTTAATCGACGGTTCTTCTCCCGCTTTGGGACTTTGGCCTCCTCAACCAGATCGACGGTGCTTCAACTCCCTCCTCGATCAACGATCGATATCTTCTCTGAGTCTTTGGACTTTCTCCCCTCCACTTTTCCAGAGTCTAAATCTAGCGCCATGTGTCCTCCTTCACATCGATGACTCTCATCATTTCGAGACTTCATGATTCCACTCTCCTGTGCACCTTAAAAGAGTTAAGTCTCATTCACTTTCCTTGGGATCCAATGGTTGTTGGTCCTTGTGCTCAGATCTGACAGACATATCTGATGTCCTCTTGCGCATGTTCCTTCTGTCTAGACGTGAAATTCGACAGCCAGATATCTTCCTCTATAGTTGATCTGACAGCAGTTTTCTCTCCTCCTCCTGAGTTTTCGCTTTCTCTCGAAATGGGAAAATTTCTAAATGTCAAGGCTTCGACCTTTGATCCTTTTGTGAGTCCCTGACTTTGGGTCTCGTCTACATTTCTAAAAACGCTATCCCTCCTGAGCTTCTGGACTTGGGATAAGTCTGACTCTTGTGCACCCTTTGCACTATCTCCTCTGATCTTCTCGAACTTGCTCAGTCTCCCACGAGATTCTACCCTTCTGCGTCTTCCAAAAGACTTTCTAGTGCCCTCCTGGCACATTCTGCGCAAAACACACCTTGCTGAGCATTTTCTACAAAGTGTTCAACAACTATGTGAGTATCTTCCTATGATACTCTTCTCCCTAAACTTGACAAAGAGTTCTCTCTATGCACACTTGCACTCGCTCGATGCCTGCCTGGCAGAGCCCTACAGAGTTCTCAATGACTCTATCTCTCTCTGAACTCAACACAGAGTTATTCGTGTGCACTCCTTTCACTTCTGTTGATGAAGGTTCAACAGTATCTCTCCTGAGATTCTCTGAGGTTGACTTACCTCTGTCAACGCACTCCTTGTGGACAATGTGCACTCCTTGCAATCGAAAACTCAAAGAAGAGAAACAATTGAAACTTATTCGATACTTCACTAGTTTATGCATTCAGACCAATCTGATTTAAGAAAACGTTCAGATTTCTATTTCTTTCCGAGATCTTCTCTGCTCTATAATAATTTTTGAGCACTAGCCCCTTTCTCTCCGTCCCCAAACCATGTGATCAGAGGCCATGACCAAGCGCTAGATCACTAGGTGCTTACTCGGGCCTTCGGCTTCGGAAGTTTTCAAAGCACAACACAACAGACCCTTTGAGTTCTGAATTAACGAACTCGCGAAGTAGGGTGGATCAACCATCCACTATTACTCAACATATGACGGCTGACACTTGCTATGGAACCTCAGGCGTCTGAGTTCCGGGACTTCGAGTCTTCAGGACTTCGAAGGATTTCACATCCACACATCCCAAACCGTTAATCTCCAAACATTCCAATGTCACCTTTGTTGACATCATTACGTCACATCGCTAAGTGCTCTTCCAATTGCGGGGGCATGCAACGATGATTTGGAGTAACCCACCTTTCATCCCTCAATTCTTCTAATGCTAACACATAACCCCTCGGTGAAACCACGGTTTGGATTGTGGGACCACCTTGGAGATTTAACCCCTGTGCAACTTGGGTCCCCGCAATGCCTTCTGGCCATTGATCTTGATGTATCGTGATCAATGCCAGTGTGGTTTCTCCGACCTTTAACTACGCTACATAACCTCGGCCCCACTAGCCCTGCTCATACAGAAAGCCACGTGGCAGAATACTAGTGTCTGACTCATGGTCCAATCAGATGGGTGTCAGACGTCACGTTCCATATGGAATTTCAACCTTCCACTGGTTCAAAACCCACTGAAATGTGGCACACATCCCATGTTTCCATGTCCATCCAAGTGGCGTCATCATGACCCACTACTTCGGCTCTTCTAGACTTTTTCTTATTTCTGGCATTAGACTTCAGTGAAGTCACGAAGTCCGAAGGGATTCCATGTTAAATGATCTGCACCATCCCTAGATCTGACGATCATAAGGGATTTCCCTTCCTTTTGAATAGATTCTAAAATGCAGAACAAACTTTGTTACTCTACAGATTTCCAAAGGAATTCACGGCTAACTCCCTCACAACATTACCAAATATGATGGTCGTGAAGGATTCTCCTTGTCCCGAACAAATCCTAAGGTCCACATTACTCTGCAGCCCAATACCACTTATGTCATGGTTTTACGACACCACTCCTCCTCCTGAGCTTTGTAACATGGACAAGGTAACTTCTTGGCACTCATGAAGGTTCTGATGTTCGAAATTGGTCCTCTAGACATAATTTTCTCTTGAAACCTTGGGTCCATTGACCACTTATCCAGGCCATTCAGGCATAACATTGAAAGCTTGGGTCAGAACTTGAGTTTTGTCCATTTCGACAACAAATCCTTCTGAAACTCTTGCTTCAACTTCCATTAACATGGCCCATCCAAGCTCAGTGTTGAAAACCTCGGCTCTAATACCAATTTGTAACATCCCCAACCACCTACAGGTTAGGCAATGCTACCATTGCGGAAGATTCACACACACACACACACACACACACATATAACATGCATTTTAATCTAAAATTAAACACATAACATAGAGTTATTGTTACCATTCAGATTAAAAACAAGATTAACAGTAAATTCACATGCAATGGAACACATAATAACATTCAAGCATCAGTAGCACAAACATGCATAACGTATAAATTAAGCACAGACTGATAGTTATCTTTTAAACTGGCATAACACCACCAACTACTTGCAAACCAAATAAGCCTCCTAGCTTATTATAACTCGACTCACCAGCCTAAAAAACATGTTTACAATACATAATATAACTAGGCTCATCCTTGGGGATATTACATCTCATTTTGAAAAGTTCTCTTTCTCAATCTAATCTCAGGATTCTCTTTGACAAGCTCGCCTTCACTAGTATTCATCTTTTCCCTAGTAATCATGCAAACTCAAAAATCAACCGTCAACCTGCTCTGATACCACTTGATCCAAAAAGATCTTTTAAAGACTATGATTGAGTTTTAAAACATGAGTTCATTAACCATTTAAGAATTTGAAGAAAGAGGAATAATTAAACATTTAACATGGAAACCATAATAAGATATAAAGATATGGAAATAAGCACAAGAATCAACACACCATAACAACAAAAGTTGTTAACGGAGTTTGACAATATCACCTACGTCTCCGGACCTTTGTCTCAGTGGGTGAGGCTTTCTTATTTCTCATAAAAGCTTCAAAAATACATATGGTAAGTGTCAAATGGATTACAAAATGATATATTTGTGTTCTTCTAGATCTCAAGAACCCAACACAACTGATGGCACTGAAAATGAATGAACGAAGTTCCCGAAAATGGCCCGCAAAGTTGCTCTCCTCAATGGCTTCCCTGCATAAAAATGGCTTTGGATTTACAATTCTTCAACATTTCTCCTCTTCTGAACTTCTCTAAGGCTTCCAAGAACCTCTGGTTTTTATAGGCTTGAATTTGACAACAACCTCCCAACTTCTCCCCAAGATATGGTCTCAAAAAGGGCTCCAGATCCTCCAATAATGGCCAAAATCCATCAATATCAGGCTAAAAATCAATTAAAATCTTAACATATAGTTAAAAAACCCAAATTTGGGAATAATACAGGGCATAACCCCCTATTCCTGACCTCCTAGTCATATGGTAGACTCCATGTGTCCTTGGGCTAGCTGGCGCGTTGGTCTTTAGCCCCTAGCCCCCAACCCTTGGTCGTTGGTATGGCCATATGGCCTCACCCCTAAGCTCCATGCGCTCACATTTCGTTGGGCCCCTGGTTCCTAGCGTCTGGTCATGCATCTTGGTTAGCGGTTTAGCCCAACTGACTAGGCGTTATCCCCACAAATCTGTGCGTGCCAAAATACAAATGGAGGTCATATGGTTACAGTTTTTAGAACTGCGGGCTTAAACCACTACACAATCCACACCAAGCTACAACTCCTGCACCAACAAACAATACTGTAAAAGTCTGTGCCAATAGTTTTACGGTGTGGTTATATGTAACAATCATATGAAAACGTGTCGGGGGGGCTGAGGCTAGGCCCCAGCCCTTTAGGCTTTAATCCGCCAACCGATAGTTTGTTTACATTCAAATATTAAATTTGAACCTTATGTTATAAGAAATACCATGGGTGGGCTGGTAGCCCGGCCCTGCCAAACCATTCCCCACGCCTAAAGGTCACGTGTTCGACTCCCATGAAGTCCATATAATTTTGCCAACTATCAATCAATGAAGGGGTGCCACGTGGTAGCCCACGACTGGGCCACGTGGCACCATAACCCTTTCCATCAAACATACATGTGTCATGATGTGATTCGCTCGCATGTCAACACCTGCCCAGTCAGCATGCCACCTATCTGACACGTGTCAGTCCATTCCGCCTAGTCACCTACCATGTGTCAGGTCGTATTGTATGGTCATCTGCCACGTGTCCATTCATATGGCCACATTACCTACCACATGTCACCTATGGATGATGCCATGTCATCATGATGAGATCATCATGACATCATGATGATGTCATCCTGACGTATGCTGACATCACCTGTCGTACCGACTGACGTTAGCGTTGACTTTGACCAGTTTGACTTTTTACCTATTTGGCAAAACAAACAGAATGTGATATCTTGCTCATACGACATTTGTTTGAGCCCGTTCAAGTTGTGTTGGGTTCATAACGACGAGGCTTACACACACGTCTGTTTTGAAGCAATTCTAAGAACTTTTATTTTTAGGCCTTCCTAGACCCATTTTGGTTCCTGGATCCATTTTGGATCACATATGCCAATCCCACCATACTTACCACTGGTATTTCGGTACCAAAATAAATTTATCTTTGGATACAAACTTGTGGAATACCTGTGTATGATGTTACTTTATTAAATATATCATAATATCAACACCACATGCCTAAATTCATTACTTGTACTTGTTTATTATGCAAATGGAACTCATGTAGTCGACATCTCAAACCACTTTGTAGGAATAAGTCGAGGGAGGTGGGATGATTTCCAAAATATTTATAACTACTAAGATAACTCAAGCCAATAATGAATGGTCGTGTAACTTGAGCATCTCACCCAGTATGTGGGTAATACAAGTTTGTAATGAAGAATCATGTAGGTTGAATACTCAACTATGAGTATGAATCAAGTCAACAATGTATCATCATGCAACTTGACCCTCTCATTGTGGATGTAAATCGTATGTTAAAGAAACAATATTGTGAATCTTACATGTGAGATTATACACATGACTAATGGCTAACCTTGCATGAACAAAAGTGAAATAATTGGTGTATATGTTCCTCCATTCTATTCCTCCAACTGTGATCATCATTAACTTATAAACTCAATTGTGTTACCTCACATGATGCAACTTTAGGAGAAATAAATTTATCATCACTCCATTAGTTTGTGGGAAAAATATGCATTGAACTAATGCATTTTGATGATAAGGAATATAACCATTGCAAAGCCTAATGCATTATTACACAAAGTTGATTTTCAATAGGAGCATTAACAATATATTTTAATGAACTAAGTCAAGTTTGAACCAAGACCATTATCTAAATCATAGTATGTTTATTACCACATTGGTACTTGGTAGTATGATTGGCTTTGTTTACCTCTAAATAATCTATTTGACGCCTAAAAGGTGAATGTGCATATGTGAGTCCTTAATCCTTTTGTGTAACTTCCTAGATTATTCTCCTTGTGTTTAATAAATCATAAGAGGAATAAGTAGGATATACCTAAACTATACACATGCTTGCAAAGAGTGAAGTGTAATTGAGTTCTTTGTGCCTTTTTCTATTGTTACATTTAAATTTGGTCCTACTAGCCAATTGAGTGGAGTTCAGCCATTATTATTAGTTATGTCATTAAAATACATTTTTTCTACCTAATTTACCTTTTAAAACAACTTTATTTACAAAAATATTTTTAAAATTGACTCTAAAAACTATGAAGTGCAATTCTAGAATTAAATTTTAAATCACAAGAGCCATGCTCTCCCCCAACTTCAACAACCACTTCACTTCAAAGGATAATTTTTAATGTTTGATGATGAGTAGGATGTATTTCTAACTCTCAAATGATTTTGGATATAACAATGAATGCCACGTAATTCTCATAAATAATGGTTTCAGGTTTCATGTTTCAAGTGGGGAAATGAGATCTTGTTTCATATACAAACATATGTACTTGTAAAGTAAGTCACTGCCATTATTCCTTTACATAAATATAATTGTGTGTAAGGATGCCATTAGTATCCATGATAGAATCATTTTCAAAATAGGATGGCTTAGTTCCAAGTGCACCCTATTACAAAACATGAAGGTATGGTCATCATGACTTTCAGATTTACCAAGAAGTTGAAGAGGGGGAGGGGTAGGGACCAGCTAGCGATTGAGTAAACTCATGGATTTTTAAACTAGAAGAATCTAACATAGGACCAAGTGAATTCATTGCATAATGACTCCTTGTTGATAGAGATGTCAATGCATCTGTATGTTCCCTTGTAAGAAAGGAGATTGCCGGGATGAAATGCTGCTAGCAATCTAGATATGCAACTTGCGAATCCAAAAATGAACTTAGTGGTGCACAAGGTGAGGGCATAAGAATTTTTTCCCAAAATAGGATTGTTAGAGCTTAGAGCATATTGGCACATATCCGTGATAATCGATCTGTGTAAATAGTCTCCCACTCATCGAGCTACGATCGGATACACCAAACATCTAATAATTTTTTAAATTATGTAATATTTTGGGACAATTTGATTCAATAAAAAAATAATTATTATTATTAATTAATTTAAAAGGAAGAGAAGTTAGAACAAAAAGAAAGATAAAAATAATAAATAAATAAAACATTTTGTATTAAACCTGAACATAAATCACATATAATATTAAATATTTAAATTTACAATATCTTTAATATCAATAAAAATAAATTTATCACATACAATATTAAATATTTAAATTTAAAATATTTTTAATATTAATAAAAAATAAAGATGATGATGATGATTAACATTCACTAAGAACAAATTGGTCTATCGGACTTTAAGAGGGTAAGTGATTACTTGTAATTCTTTAGAATTTTGTTTCTGTGTTAGAAAAATATTAAGAGAAGCTTTCCAAGATCACCATACTTTTGTTGAGTTAAGATGTTAGGAAGGTTGGTAGTGTGATAAATATTTTGAAAATTAGATCTAATATGGGTATAGGCTAGACAATCTAAGAGAAAGTGCTTTTCATCTTCAACCTTCTTAGTGTCACAAAGGTGACACACTCTTTCATCCCATGGCGTTTTAGGAATTGACCAAGGCTTAGTTTCACTATAAAACTTGTGAGAATTTGTTTTGATCTTAACAATGCTTATTTTTTTCTTTACATTTGGCAAAACATATAGATAATTTTGATCTTTTAGATATCTTTAATATTATCACATACAATATTAAATATTTAAATTTAAAATATCTTTAATATTAATGAAAAAATTATATTTTATTTATTATATATAATACTAAATATTTAAATTTACAATATATTTAATATGAATAAAAAATTTATATTTTATTTGAATAACTAAAACACATTAATTAACTATCACATTATATATTGCTTAAAGTCAACATTGAATCAAACATTGTCACATTATAATATTGAAAAGAGCTATGCTTATTGTTATGGTTGTTAAATATATAGTTTTTGTGTTTCATCTTCTAAATTATTATGGATATTAAATATATTGTGTTTATGTTTTATCAATTAAATTTGAAATAATTGTTATTTATAATGATTAAATTTTAGTTAAAAATTATTTTAGATTTAAATATGATTAATATAAAGATGTTAATTATTTTTTAAATTATTATGTAGAATAATGGAGAAAGTCATTTTATTTTATATAATATGGTTTTTTTTTAAATATTATTATATTTAAACTTAAAAAACAATGCAATAAAAAAATAGATAGTTATTATAAAAAGATTTCTAACCCCAAATTAAATATATATAACTTAATTTAGTTTTAAAAAAACATTGTTAAAACTTAAAACAAGAATAAACTTTAACAAATTACATAAGACATTAGACAAATATTAAAATCCCATGGGATGAAATAATTTTTTATTAAATTCTATGAAAGTGGAGGGAAAACACAATTTCTCTTAAATTATAGCTAAGTGGAAAACGCAATTTCTCTTAAATTATCCATCTCTTAAATTATAGCTAAGTGGAAAATGCAATTTTTCTTAAATTATCCATCTCTTAAATTATAGCTAAGTGGAAAACGCAATTTCTCTTAAATTATCCATCTCTTAAATTATAACTAAGTGGAAAAACAATTTCTTTTAAATTATTCATCTCTTAAATTATGCTACTTATATCCATATTAAACTTTAACTTCAAAATATTTAGAATAATATCAATTTTCTAAAATAATATTTAGAACTCTCTTAAATTATAGCTAAGTGGAAAAGCAATTTCTTTTAAATTATTCATCTCTTAAATTATGCTACTTATATCCATATTAAACTTCAACTTCAAAATATTTAGAATAATATCAATTTTCTAAAATAATATTTAGAATCACATATCCAAGAGATCATATACAATTTATAGAGAAAGATTTGATAATGGATAAGACTTTGCCATTGGTGGAGAGAATATCAATAGTTTTAGTGACTATGACTTTCAAAAGAATTAATGGTGAAGAGACAAACAATTTAGAGAGTTTTTCAGAGCATAGTATTACTCATTTGGGCTAGAGTCCTCTCAAGTTGGAAAGACGACATTTGAAAAAGGTGTTGGCTAAAAGTTCTATTTTTGGATTTTTTTTGGTCAGAATCCAATGATGTAAATATGGACAAAATCACTATTTTATGTTGTTTAAATTGCATTTTTGAATGCATAAATAGATTCAGCGTGCTTAAAATCCCCTGAGACACTTGGATTATACAAACTTAGCCACTCAAATATGCAGATCCAACTATTCCTCACCAGATTTGGGGCAAAATCAGACAAAAAAAAGTCTCCCAAAAACTACCAAAAGATAGAACGTTTAGACTACGCTTTTGCAAATAGGCTTTTCATTTTCCGCTTCTACCATGTTGCAACTGTATGTACACCTATTGGAAATGGGCACAATTAATGATCTTTTAATCTAAAATCTTAATGTGAGGGCTAGCAATTGAAGATGCTCACATATTCTTAGTCATCCTCCCAAATCAATGAATTAGATTTAATGTTCATAAATTCCTATCATTTTTAAAGGCATGCGTTAACCTGTTTACTTTTTCACATTTACTTAATCATGTTAAAAAATTACTCTATCATCTGATTTCCACATTTAACCACATTTAAGTGATTAACAAACTTACTTGACATTAAATATTTACTTCACCATTAACTTTTTATCTTACAGTGTGAGATTTACATTTTGACCACTTTTGACCATATCTCCAATAGAGCTACGGATTGCCCCGCCTGTCATATTTGTCGTTTCTCTTCATCTACCCATTAGCTAGAAAAAATGAACAAAGAACAATTGACGAACTTCAATAAATGAAGGACAGATAAAATAATTATATACATCATCGGAGGAGCCGCTTCAACAAGATTAGCTATATAGTCTTGTTTTTATATTTTTTTTGAGATATATTTTATTAGTTGTTTTTTTTTTACTGTTTTAGCTTTAAGGTTACAATTAGGGTTTTTTTTCACTATTTTGACATTGACATTAAGATTACAGGTAAGATGTTAAAGTTATAATTAGGATTTTCAAAATCTTCCTTCAACTATTACAACCTTTCTACATTTATCAATCATAAATTATGTGACTGTGCTAGTCTATATGTATACGTTATCAAAAAAAGTGCTCACTTTCCATGGACCATTACATTACATTTGACAGTGAATAATTGTTGAAGGCTGAGTACCTATTATGACCATTGCACTCTCTTCTTAAATTTTTTTATTTTGTAATTTCCAAAACACGGATTTGGTCAATTTTCAAAACACAATTTGTTTAATCATTTGAATATATGACATATTTTATTAAATATGGTAATACATATATTATTAAATAT
>JZKD02S2444546.1:15440-27438 GCA_000966675.3 Picea glauca | reverse complement strand
ATCTTATGACCTGTTGGTTGGTATGGACTGGTTAGCCACTTATAAAACCAAGTTGGAATGTTACCATAAGACTTTGGAAAGTGAAAATGAAGAAGGAAGAAAAAAAACCCTCCAAAGGATTTAGAGGCATGTCTTAGTGAGACGAATATCAACCCTTCAAATGAAAAAGTATTGCAGGAAAGGATTTCTTCTATATGCAATACATGTGTTGGAATCTAGTGAGGCTGACAAACCAAACCTAGAGAACCACCCCATATTAAGAGAGTATAAAGACATGTTTCCAAAAGAGGTATCGGGTCTACCTCTGAGGAGAGACGTTGACTTGTCCATAGAACTTGCACCAGGGGTAGCGCTAGTGTCTAAAACACCCTATAGGATGAGTACACTAGAGCTAATTGATCTCAAGCTTCAGCTAAAAGAGATGATGGACAAAGGATACATCCAACCTAGTGTGTCTCCATGGATAGCACCCATCTTGTTTGTGAAAAATAAAGATGGTGCACTCTGATTGTGCATAGACTATGGACAACTCAATAAGACAACCATAAAGAACAAGTATCCCTTACCAAGAATCGTTCACTTGTTTGACCAATTAAAGGGTGCTTCCATTTTCTCAAAGATTGACTTAAGGTCTGGATTCCATCAAGTCTGAATCAAGGATGAAGACATCCACAAAACCGCCTTCAAGACAAGACATGGTGTCACATACCCACTAAGGAAAATAAAAATTTTCATCGAATTCTCGAGGATCAGAATCCCCGAAATACCTATGAGGTCTTAGCATAGGCTAGTTCCTTCCTTGTCTGTCTCCATGTGATCATGGGTCGTGAACATAGGAAAAACAAGTATGGTGTTCTTTCGCTCTTCGCGACTCATCACTACCAGAGCGTCGAGTCTTTCGACTGTGCAAACCCCGACACAACGAAACGTCGAACCCCAACAGGGCTAGTGAGTGGCAGGTTTCCCCCTTCGGGTCTTGTCCACATGACCCTGTCCCGTGTCTACACGCTTAAGCTAGCCAAGCACTTATTGACTTTTCTCGATTCAGGGAAATGCGAATGCATGACTTCCCTTTGACACTTTTTGCTACTCGCAACCTTGCAGGTTGAAGCATCGAGATCTCGTGCTCTTCTTCTCCAAAATCCTAAGACACAAAAGTCAACAATGGTTGACTTCTTCTTCGCTCTTCTCGCAACTCTCAATCTCACGAGTTGGAGCATTGAGCCTTTGTGCTTCTATCTCACGAATCCCTGAGACATGAGAAGTCAACAGAGTGTTGACTTCTCTCCGAGTGATGCGTGCCCACCTGTCAATCATGCAGGCCCCACCTGATGGATGTGCCATGTGTTCTCACGAGCCTCGACTCTCGGCACTTCGCAACTTCTATAGTCGAAAGTGACCCCTTCCAACGTCTGAACCCCTGAACTCCTAATATACGATATCTCCATGGAGTTCTGATCCAACGGTCCTCCTGTTTCTGGATCCAACGGTTCAGATTACATACCCACTTCGCACTTCATGACTTCGTGAGTTGGAGCACCCAACTCTTGCGCTCTCTTCTTGTGAAACCCTAAGATGCGAGATCTCGAACTCAGACCTCTTCAGGACTGCACCAACCCTAACCACCTTGCAATTCTGCAAGATCCAACGACTATCGGTTGTTTGCCACTTCTATCTTGAAGTGTCTCCACCGTCCATACAGCTTCTCCCATGGCTGCTTCTACAGCTTAAATACCTTGCAACTCAGTGAAATCCAACGACCCACGACATTTCGACACTTCTCCACGAAGTCTCTCTACCATCCATTTCTTCTCTCTTCTGCATGCGTCTAGACGTACTTTTTCGACGACCCAGATCTATTTCGCTCCAGCTGATCTAATGGTAGTTATAGCTCCTCCTTGAACATGCTCTTCTCTTCTTTCTCCTTGGAAGATTTCTTAAGTATCAAAGGTCTCGGCCTTTGCTTCTCCTCTGCGACCTTTGTGGCTAAGGCTCTATGCACAAAATGACACTATCCCTCCCAAGATTCTCTTCTCTGAAACCGTGAAAGATTTCTTCTACCTCATTGATTCCGACAGGGTCTGTGCACACGACAAGGTGCTACCTGTCCTCCTCAGATGGACGACTGCGATTCTCTCGCGGCTTCTCCACCCATGAAGTCGAAAGACTTTCCGCTAGGACTTCTGATGTCTGAATTCCCAATATGGGTGATTTCGCGACATGTGTCCTCCCTCCAATGGACAACTTAGGTTCTTTCACGACTTTGCTACTCGCAAGGGCTAGGCGCTCACCTCTGTGAGTCCCGGTGCCCGAATCTCCGAAACGGATGATTCTGTGACATGCGTCTTCCCGTAGATGGATGGCTCAAATCCCCTTTCTCTATTTTGGGACTTCTGATGTCGAGTGCCCGGACTCTTGTCCTCCAGACTCCCGAATTCCTGAATGTCAAAATCCCGATACGAACTCCTTCTTGGGACTTTCACTTCTACTGTTCTTCATGTGAGGTTTAAACCTCGTGCAACTCTCAATAGATCCAACGTCTATCAGTTGTTTAGACCAAGATCTGATGGCTCAGACCTATCTCTCCATTGTGTCGTTCCTAAGCTACCTGGACACGAATCCACGGTCAAGATTCTTTCACGGACCTTGGGGATCTACGGTCCCAATTTCTTCGCTACTCGCAAAGATAAAGGAAAAAGGGTTAAGGCGTTTAACTCCCTTGTGTATTCCTTCAATCTAACAGTCATGAATGACCGCATATCTTCCGATAGGATCTCATCCTTTGATCGATACTTATTCTTCGAATCCTCAAGGAATTCTGCGACTTCTGCGCCTCTGTAGAGTCTTTGCACACAAAGTGCTACCTCTTCTAATATTTTCAAAAAGGGTGTCTCTATGGGGATATTTATCCAGGGTATCACCTGAGACGGATAAGGGTATAGATTTCCCGAGAAACGAATTGAATTCTGAATTGATTTAATGTGTGTATATACAGATAAATCTATTTATAAACATAAGCCATATGTGTCCCTTCCATTATAAGCATGCAACCACCATTTCTGAATCAAAACACTACATAGGCAGTCTTATACTCAAACCATTCATAAAATTGCACAGACTATGAGCATATATGTCAGCATATAAATTTCAAGATGCAAGATTTAAAACACTTATCAAAAATAACCCTAGAAATGAATGCAACTGCTGAGATTTGCACCCAACCATAGGCTCAGTGATTCCAATAGGATTTACCACTAGCCACCCCCGAGCTGAGACCACGATGCTGCAAGACTGTGTCTCTATTTTCCAGTGAGTTTATTTTTGAAATCAAACACATCAAAGGAAAGGAAAATAGGGTGGTCAATGCCCTTAGTAGAAGTGTGAAAATTATTCACCTGGTAGCGGTAAGAACCTATGAAACGGATGTTAGGGAGAGAGTCAGGAATGCACAAGAAACATATGTGTTTTTCAAGACCGTGACATCATACCTAAAGAAAGATCCCACAAGGATAAAGTATGAAGGCTATCAGATGCTTGATGAAGGCTTGTTGACTTACAGAAACATATTGTCTATTCCAAGTTGCCGACTTGAAGAGGTTCATAATGGATGAAATACACAAGAGACCACATATTGGCCATCCAGGTTATTAGAAAATGATCACGACCACTAGGAAACAATTTTATTGGCATGGATTGAAAAGGGACATAGATGACTATCTAGCTAAGTGTATAGAATGCCAACAACTTAAGGTAGAACATTGGCACCTANAAACAAGTATGGTGTTCTTTCGCTCTTCGCGACTCATCACTACCAGAGCGTCGAGTCTTTCGACTGTGCAAACCCCGACACAACGAAACGTCGAACCCCAACAGGGCTAGTGAGTGGCAGGTTTCCCCCTTCGGGTCTTGTCCACATGACCCTGTCCCGTGTCTACACGCTTAAGCTAGCCAAGCACTTATTGACTTTTCTCGATTCAGGGAAATGCGAATGCATGACTTCCCTTTGACACTTTTTGCTACTCGCAACCTTGCAGGTTGAAGCATCGAGATCTCGTGCTCTTCTTCTCCAAAATCCTAAGACACAAAAGTCAACAATGGTTGACTTCTTCTTCGCTCTTCTCGCAACTCTCAATCTCACGAGTTGGAGCATTGAGCCTTTGTGCTTCTATCTCACGAATCCCTGAGACATGAGAAGTCAACAGAGTGTTGACTTCTCTCCGAGTGATGCGTGCCCACCTGTCAATCATGCAGGCCCCACCTGATGGATGTGCCATGTGTTCTCACGAGCCTCGACTCTCGGCACTTCGCAACTTCTATAGTCGAAAGTGACCCCTTCCAACGTCTGAACCCCTGAACTCCTAATATACGATATCTCCATGGAGTTCTGATCCAACGGTCCTCCTGTTTCTGGATCCAACGGTTCAGATTACATACCCACTTCGCACTTCATGACTTCGTGAGTTGGAGCACCCAACTCTTGCGCTCTCTTCTTGTGAAACCCTAAGATGCGAGATCTCGAACTCAGACCTCTTCAGGACTGCACCAACCCTAACCACCTTGCAATTCTGCAAGATCCAACGACTATCGGTTGTTTGCCACTTCTATCTTGAAGTGTCTCCACCGTCCATACAGCTTCTCCCATGGCTGCTTCTACAGCTTAAATACCTTGCAACTCAGTGAAATCCAACGACCCACGACATTTCGACACTTCTCCACGAAGTCTCTCTACCATCCATTTCTTCTCTCTTCTGCATGCGTCTAGACGTACTTTTTCGACGACCCAGATCTATTTCGCTCCAGCTGATCTAATGGTAGTTATAGCTCCTCCTTGAACATGCTCTTCTCTTCTTTCTCCTTGGAAGATTTCTTAAGTATCAAAGGTCTCGGCCTTTGCTTCTCCTCTGCGACCTTTGTGGCTAAGGCTCTATGCACAAAATGACACTATCCCTCCCAAGATTCTCTTCTCTGAAACCGTGAAAGATTTCTTCTACCTCATTGATTCCGACAGGGTCTGTGCACACGGCAAGGTGCTACCTGTCCTCCTCAGATGGACGGCTGCGATTCTCTCACGGCTTCTCCACCCATGAAGTCGAAAGACTTTCCGCTAGGACTTCTGATGTCTGAATTCCCGATATGGGTGATTTCGCGACATGTGTCCTCCCTCCAATGGACGACTTAGGTTCTTTCACGACTTTGCTACTCGCAAGGGCTAGGCGCTCACCTCTGTGAGTCCCGGTGCCCGAATCTCTGAAACGGATGATTCTGTGACATGCGTCTTCCCGTAGATGGATGGCTCAAATCCCCTTTCTCTATTTTGGGACTTCTGATGTCGAGTGCCCGTACTCTTGTCCTCCAGACTCCCAAATTCCTGAATGTCGAAATCCCGATACGAACTCCTTCTTGGGACTTTCACTTCTACTGTTCTTCACGTGAGGTTTAAACCTCGTGCAACTCTCAATAGATCCAACGTCTATCAGTTGTTTAGACCAAGATCTGATGGCTCAGACCTATCTCTCCATTGTGTCGTTCCTAAGCTACCTGGACACGAATCCACGGTCAAGATTCTTTCACGGACCTTGGGGATCTACGGTCCCAATTTCTTCGCTACTCGCAAAGATAAAGGAAAAAGGGTTAAGGCGTTTAACTCCCTTGTGTATTCCTTCAATCTAACAGTCATGAATGACCGCATATCTTCCGATAGGATCTCATCCTTTGATCGATACTTATTCTTCGAATCCTCAAGGAATTCTGCGACTTCTGCGCCTCTGTAGAGTCTTTGCACACAAAGTGCTACCTCTTCTAATATTTTCAAAAAGGGTGTCTCTATGGGGATATTTATCCAGGGTATCACCTGAGACGGATAAGGGTATAGATTTCCCGAGAAACGAATTGAATTCTGAATTGATTTAATGTGTGTATATACAGATAAATCTATTTATAAACATAAGCCATATGTGTCCCTTCCATTATAAGCATGCAACCACCATTTCTGAATCAAAACACTACATAGGCAGTCTTATACTCAAACCATTCATAAAATTGCACAGACTATGAGCATATATGTCAGCATATAAATTTCAAGATGCAAGATTTAAAACACTTATCAAAAATAACCCTAGAAATGAATGCAACTGCTGAGATTTGCACCCAACCATAGGCTCAGTGATTCCAATAGGATTTACCACTAGCCACCCCCGAGCTGAGACCACGATGCTGCAAGACTGTGTCTCTATTTTCCAGTGAGTTTATTTTTGAAATCAAACACATCAAAGGAAAGGAAAATAGGGTGGTCAATGCCCTTAGTAGAAGTGTGAAAATTATTCACCTGGTAGCGGTAAGAACCTATGAAACGGATGTTAGGGAGAGAGTCAGGAATGCACAAGAAACATATGTGTTTTTCAAGACCGTGACATCATACCTAAAGAAAGATCCCACAAGGATAAAGTATGAAGGCTATCAGATGCTTGATGAAGGCTTGTTGACTTACAGAAACATATTGTCTATTCCAAGTTGCCGACTTGAAGAGGTTCATAATGGATGAAATACACAAGAGACCACATATTGGCCATCCAGGTTATTAGAAAATGATCACGACCACTAGGAAACAATTTTATTGGCATGGATTGAAAAGGGACATAGATGACTATCTAGCTAAGTGTATAGAATGCCAACAACTTAAGGTAGAACATTGGCACCTAKCAAGGTTGTTACAACCTCTACCAATTCYAGAATGGAAATGGGAAACCATCTCCATGGATTTCATCACTGGATTAGCAAAATCGACCAAGAAAAATGATGTCATCATGGTAGTGGTGGACAAATTGAGMAAGTCTTCTCACTTCGTTCTTGTCAAGTAAGCTTGCAAGGCAATAGATATTGTCAACATCTTCATGAAAGAGATATTTAGATTGCATGGCATGCCTAGGGAGATTATATCTGACAGAGACACAAAATTTACTTCAAGCTTTTGGAAATCCTTAATGGTTGGCTTGGAGACTAAATTGTTGTTTAGCACAGCCTATCACCCTCAAACGGATGGACAGACAGAAAGAGTGAACCAACTATTAGAAGACATGTTAAGGATGCATGTAATGCATCATCCTAAGAAGTGGGAAGACTACCTACCATTGGTAGAGTTTGCCTACAACAACGATTATCAAGAGTCATTGAAGATGATCCCTTTTGAAGCCCTCTATGGTAGACAATGCAATATTCCAATCAACTGGAGTAATCCAGTGGACAGAATTACAACCGGACCCAACATGCTGAAAGAAATGGAACAAAAAGTAATTTAGATTAAGCAAAATCTGAAAACTACTCAGGATAGACAAAACAATTACGTCGACAGAAAGAGAACTCCCAGAGAGTTCAAGACAAGAGACCGTGTCTATCTTAGAATTAGACCCAAGAAGAGTTCCTTGAGAATAGGAGATTGTGCCAAGCTGGCACCCTGGTATTGTGGACCCTTTGAAATCATAGATAGAGTGGGACCTGTAGCCTATAGGCTAGCACTCCCTCCCACAATGAAGGCAAAAAAAAATTTCCATGTTTCATTATTGAAGAAATATGTACATGATGCTAATCATATAATTGATTGGTCTATTATTCAGGTGGATCTAGAGGGAGAATTCATGCCAGAACCTCAATGCATACTAGATAGGAAAGAAACCTCACTCAAGAACCAAACCATTGCACAAGTCAAGGTGCAATGGAAACACTTTGGCCCAGATGAGGCTACGTGGGAAATGGAGGATGCCATGAAACATGCCTATCCATTTTTATTTACTTCTGTATATACAGAGCACATTGANTTTAGCATAGCCTATCACCCTCAAACGAATGGACAGACAGAAAGAGTGAACCAAATATTAGAAGACATGTTAAGGATGCATGTAATGCATCAGCCTAAGAAGTGGGAAGACTACCTACCATTGGTAGAGTTTGCCTACAACAATGATTATCAAGAGTCATTGAAGATGATCCCTTTTGAAGCCCTCTATGGTAGACAATGCAAGATTCCAATCAATTGGAGTAATCCAGTGGACAGAATTACAATCAGAACCAACAAGAAATGGAACAACAAGTAATTTATATTAAGAAAAATCTGAAAACTACTCAGGATAGACAAAACAATTACGTCGACAGAAAGAGAACTCCCAGAGAGTTCAAGACAGGAGACCGTGTCTATATTAGAATTATACCCAGGAAGAGTTCCTTGAGAATAGGAGATTGTGCCAAGATGGCACCCTAGTATTGTGGACCCTTTGAAATCATACATAGAGTGGGACCTGTAGCCTATAGGCTAGCACTCCCTCCCACAATGAAGGCACAAAATGTTTCCCATGTTTCATTATTGAAGAAATATGTACATGATGCTAATCATATAATTGATTGGTCTGTTATTCAGGTGGATCTAGAGGGAGAATTCATGCCAGAACCTCAAAGCATACTAGATAGGAAGGAAACCTCACTCAAGAACCAAACCATTGCACAGGTCAAGGTGCAATGGAAACACTTTGGCCCAGATGAGGCTATGTGGGAAATGGAGGATGCCATGAAACATGCCTATCCATTTTTATTTACTTTTGTATATACAGAGCACATTGACATATAGAACATCGAGGATGATGTTCCTTTAAGGGGGAGGGGATTGTAATAGCCATGTTTTCCCCCAGTTTGTAAATATAACTATATTTTCCAAGAGAATATGGAAAAGTCGATATGTGTGAATGTTTGATTTGATGAACCTTTGTATAAAGGGTTAATGAATGTAATTTCTATTATTAATAGAAAATGGATAAGTGTTGCATAACTTCTGAAGGGTGGGTTTGCTAAGATAGACCACTGATGCTATGAGAGAGATGGTGAGGGGAACCAGGAATGGTTGAGATAACCCCCACCAAACCAGTACCTTGTTGGATTTAATTTCTTGGGACCAGAACAATCCTCTGACCTAGGGATGAATTACAATCAGGCTAGTAGGTGGTAAGACCTCCTCAAGAGTTAATGAGGGGATGGGGCAGAGCGTCCATATGAAAGGATTTCAGACCTGACCACAGACTGGGAATTTGGGCCACACACTATCTTGTTGAGGAAGGAAATAAGGGAAGGTGTGGTGGGAAGAGGAAGAGCTGTGAAGAGAAGCAGAGAAGAGAGACTAAGCTCTCAAGTTCGAGGAAGAACTGAGAAAAATGAACGTGTTCTGGTCGCAAGATATGGCTAGCAGGGTTATGATACAAGTTGATAAATGAGGGTGTTGAGTGACTAAGGAAGTACTCAGGAAAGCCTCCTTGCTTGGTATAGAGAGAACCTGTTACCAAGATCATGTGGGAGGAGGAGAGTAACCTCCATCCCTGACTGTTGTTGAGCCGGAAGAAAGAACTCTCTCTCAGAGCATCATGGTCTAGCTCAGGAGTGGCTAGTGGAAAATCCGTTAAGAATGACTAAGCCTATGGTTGGGTGGAAACAAGCGCCCCTTTCAACAGTCGCATCACGTTACCTGGTTTTGATAAGTTTTTTTACACTCTTTGCGTTGAATTGGAATAATGGATGAATGCATGTATTTATACATCTAAGAATGGTTTTTTTATTGAATGATCAAGTTATGTGTATGCATTTATCTTCCTATGAACTTATGCTTCTGATTGATCATCTATATGCCCAAACTTAGCCTTCAAGGTGTCGTGGGACGTAAAGCTGTAGGACGACTGAGATAGAAAGTATTGCATCAATCTGGCCCTATCCGTATGAAGAGGATAGCTTCTTCAGACTCCTTGTTGTGCGACCGAGATATTATGCCCAAGTCATTAGCAAGTTCACAATGAGGAAGCTGTGTTTAACTCATGAGAGTTAGAAGGACCCATGTGACCAAGATCTAGGAACCCTATGCTAAGCCTAAGGGAGCCAAGTCCTTCTGCCTTTGGAGCTCCGAAAGTCCAGGACTTCGAAGTATTGTCGGCCCTAATAGTCACAAACCGACCGAAGGCGACCAAGAGTTACAGTTACTTGTAAGGTTGACTGACATTGGGTGGTTTCCCTTGTGGCTAGATGAACCTATCTTACCAACTAAACCGATATCCAACTCCCCATTGCAAAGTAGCGTGAGCCACTGATCGAGAATGTTCAGGGGTTCCTTCAGCCATTGGATCTACACCGAGACAACTTCAACAAAGTACCACTTTGGGAGAATGGATATGCCATAGCATCAAACTCCCTGAACACTGAAGTTACGAAGTAAAGGAGATTCGTATATTTGGGGGAGATCATCAAGAGCCCCACCTATCATCTGATCATTCAAGAGGAGGGACCTGCACACAGTACTTTGACGAAGTCCTGCTTTGAGAGAATGGAGTGGTAGTAAAGCCAAAAACCCCCCAAGGCCAGAGTCACGAAGTAATGTGGACTGTGGATCTAAGGATCCTTCATGGTCCCTCTTATTCGTCGATATACAGGGGACGTGTGGCGTTATATCCTTTAGTCCGGAGACTGGGCACTCCGAGGAATCTAAGGTGTGGTGTGTCGAAAAGCTCTGAAGCCCAAAGTAATGAGATTCGTCGATTTGAGGATGCTTTAGGACTTTTCCTAACTGTCAGATCTAGGTTGTGGTTAGCTCGACAATGACGAACTCCGGGAGAAAAGAGGAGTTTTACATCGCAAAACTCCTGAAGGCCAGAGTCACGAAGTAACGTTAGTCATGGATCTATGGATCCACGTGGTCGGATCTCGACCGTGAGATTCAAGGGATGTTAGAAGGATGTCATTCTGGTGTGACGTGGCAATTCGACGTCACTAGGGTGATGTGGACCCATGATCGATGTGCCACGTTTCAACTCAATATTTTCTTTCCATAGACCCTATATGCCTATTGGAACGTGACACGTGTCAGCCCTGAGTATGTGCCCTCCTAGCCAAAGTGGTTGGTGAAGTGACCGAGACTCCGGGAGTCCAAACTTCGAGATTCCAGAGGATTTGGGGTGTAGCATTATAGAGAGACCCAAAAGACTCGAAGGTCAGAACCACGTGGCAAGTTTACAGTATTTCGAGAGTTTGGGACTCTGGAAAGTCTCGTGCATAGACAGTAAGGAGGCGTTCAACGCCGAAGTGTTGAAACGTCGAAGTGTCGAATTTCCTGTTGGCCTGCGTGTTAGATGCATGCATGTTAGATGAAGATTGAGAGTCCAGTCATGGGATTGGATGGTGGATGGACTTCCACCGTGGATGAAGGAACTTGGAGACAATACATGTGAGGTGGATTCACGTGGGCACCATGTGGCCCTCAACCAAGGAACGCTCGAAGAACTTTGGGAATCCATAACTTGCAACCCAAAGCTCAGATTTGAGCCTGGTAACAGTCATTAGAATTCTACGGGTAAGTAGAAGAAGATGAAGACCTCAGACATAGGATTTGAGATGTTAAGGAGAGAAAAATTTTGATTCCCCATCCCCAGGAAAGATACTCAGGGGCCGGGTGTGTTACACATAACTTTTCTCGGTTGTCCAATAGTATTGATAATTCTTTATGTACAAACATCTGTAGAGAGGACCTTGCAATCAACACTTGTATTCCTCAATATTGTTCAGGCATAAAGATAAGTGAGGCTGCAAATTGTAAGGCCAAGGATTTTCCTTAAATAGGCATGGTTGTTTGCATGTGCCTGTTGAGAAGGAATCTCTATGCATTGATGCATTTCACTCATAAGCATGTGGCATATTTGATTTTCTTGTTGAAGTTGACCTTTTGTTCATGGGTTGAGAGGTGATATGTTTTCTCCAAAAGGTCTACTATCATTTGTTAGCTCCACCTAGGAAGATAACATATGTGAAGTTAGTGCAAATGAAATCAAAAAGTAAAATTCCACTATAAAAATGTCCCTGCCCCTTTCTTTGCAAGGAGACATAATGAATAGGTGTACCTTGTTCTCTAGGTATCACCTTTATTTCATGTGGAGAGCATAATTGCTTGTCCCAATGTTCTTTGACATGCAAGACTTCAATTTCC
>JZKD02S2444524.1:0-13170 GCA_000966675.3 Picea glauca | reverse complement strand
TCATCCTTATTAGCTAGTACAACTGGCTTTACATAACCAATATCTACCACATCCCAGACATCTGCACCTAAAGCCATTATGTAGGTTCTCATTCAACTTTCCAGAAGGCAAAGTTTGTTCCATTGAACAGAGGGGCCTTATTGGTTGAATTTCTTTCATGGATTGACATGTTTAAGCTCTAGGATCTACCCTTAGATAAAAGGGGTCGACTCTGATACCAATTGTTGGACAACTAAGAGGGGGGGTGAATCAGTTGTTACCGTGCTTAAACAATTATGCTTATTTTAAAATCTTTACAAGGCACTCAATGACAATCACAATAATGCAGGGAAATAAACAATAGCACATTCAACATCAATCACACATATGAGATACACAGAGACAAATATTTCCTAAGGAAACCCATAAAGGGTAAAAACCTCTTCTTCTTTATATAATAAGTAATATTTACATTCTCTACATTATCATACATATGAGCACCAACTCATAAAGAGGTTGCTACCTCTGTTTTGCAAGCTGGTACTTGCTGAAAGCACCCACTCTCTGGTTTCTCTAGCACCAACTAGAAGGAAACACCAACTCCATGGTTTCTCTAGAAACAACTAGAAGGAAGCACCAACTCCCCAAGTGTTCCAGTGCCAACTGGATGGAAGCACCAACTTCCAATCATACATGCACAAATCTGTAAAACAAAGAACAATAGTTCTCCCTTGCTCCTCCCTGCCACCCTAGTTTCTCTGGCTGCAACTAGATGGAAGCTACAACTCCCTGTGTTCAAGCACCCATTTGAACCTATGAGGACAACAATCCTCCCTAGCACCTCCCTACCACCCTGAAATATTAATCTTTGTCACTAAAACTTATTACATAAATATAAAGTTCTTCAATGGCTTACCAGTCTCATTACTGTTCTGCACCACTCCGTTGCTCTGTCTCCATCAGTGTCTTTCGCACACTTCTCTATGCTTTATGTCCTTCTCCATTTATGCACTGTATTCCATGTCCCTTTAATGCACCATTCCTCTGCTGTATTTCAGTTGTTTCACACTCCTCCTTCTACACTCCTGAAGCCCTCTCAACAACAACAACCATCTCTTATTTCTTCTGCCTTCTTATAGTCTCTGTGCACCTTCTGCATGTCCTGTGCGCAATTCTTCTGCATGCTCTTCATGTCGAGTGCTCTGCCTGTTCATCATTGCAACTCTTCATCTTATCTGGCTCTTAAACCCATGTGTCCATCATCACTGGGTGTTATGCTGAGATTCCTTAGCCTCTCCAATAGTCGAGACTCTTTGTCTTCTCTGTCACAGTCGAGCTCATCCTCTCTGTTGCATTTACAGGATTCAATGGTCATCCCTTTGTCAATTACTTCCACGAACAGTCTTCATTCCACTGACAGATTCCTAGAGACTTTTCAGCTCCTCTGGCAATCACACAGAAGTCTCTTTGAGTCCTCTGGCAGAAACCATCAGTGGTTTCTAGTAGTTACACTGTGAACCTCCAAAGACCGCTTCAGCAGTTGAATTGCCACTGATCGATTAACTGTGAAGAGCAACAATATCCCTTCGATCATATTTCTGAATAACCTGCACCGTTGGATCATAAATGATGGGTCTCGCGCTTATTTCACCATTTCGCAATTCGGCCTTTCGGGATCACCGTGGTGAAGATTTTGTTACACTCCATGTCCTGATCCACGAAACTTCGAAAATGAGCTTGTCTGCACTAGCTCCTTCCCCCATCTTCCGCCGATGTGACCAACGACTGTGACTACAACCTACACCAAAAATGTATTTCGCACTTTTTCATTTCGGAGATTCCGTGGTGAGTCGTCTCGACTCTCCAAGTTGCGGTCCCCGAAACTCCGAAATGGAGCTTGCTGCTTCAATATTTTCTCTACAACTCTTCGACGATGTGACCACTATCGATGTCCGAGCACTTATCCATAAAGCGCTTTCGCGATTTCACAATTCGGTATTTCGGCATCCTTGATGTGAGGATTTATTTATGCTCCATTGCTCGATCCCCGAAACTCCGAAATGGAGCTTGCCGACTTGAGCTCTTCTCTACAATGCTTCGATCTCCAGATCAACGGTCCACGATTCGTGGTGATTGGACGACTATCCTTTGCCTTGGGACTTCATCCTTCAGGACTTTGGGGGAGTGATGGAGTTAAAAATTCCCGGAGAGAGGTCAGTCTTGCGTCACTCGATGACGTGTCGTGACCCGAGTGGCTGCCACGTGTCACTCAAAATTGTGATTTCCAGTGGCCTGAAATGCCAAATCAACTTGACACTTGTCGTTGTATGATCGTTCCACATGTCATAGTATTCCACCTTTCCTTTCTGACGTGGTCTGCCACATTCACCTCATGGATCTGTCGGCCCAAATCACTTCGCGATTTCGCTTATCGCGATTTCGACATTCTTGATGTGAAAGTTCTCGAGACCTTCAAGTACCGATCTGTGAAAATCCGAAATGGAGTCAGGTCAGCTTTTCGGCTTTTCGCACTTCGGCACTTCGGGACTCTTGTGTTGAAGAGTCTTGATTCTTGACTCCTCCAACTCCCGGTATCCGAACCTCCGATCGATGTGTCTGTTTCGGGTTTTTGGGGTTTCGCATTTCGCGATTCTGGGACTCCTGATGATGAAGGGTCTCGACTCTTCCAATTCCCAATATCCGAAGCTGTCCTCCTGCTTTCGGGATTTCGGTGTTTCGCATTTCGCGATTCTGGGACTCTTGATGATGAAGAGTCTCAACTCTTACAACTTCCAATATCTGAAACTGTCCTCCTAGTTTCGGGATTTTAGTGTTTCACATTTCGCGATTCTGGGACTCTTGATGATGAAGAGTCTCGACTCTTCCAACTCTCGGTATCTGAAACTGTCCTCCCGCCTTCAGGATTTCGTAACCCCGCTTCACCTTGCTCGTTAAAGAACGTGCATGTTCTCCTGGATCCAACGCCAGTCGGACCTCGGGCTCAGATCTGACGTTCATCGAGAATTCTCAATGGGATCCATAGATCTCTATCGCTTCTCCTCCCAGGCTTACGTTGTCCCTATTTTTCCACCGTTGCATACTCTGATCTTGCCATCAATGACAAGTACACCTGCCTGTAAACATTCCAACAATCTCCCCCTTTGGCATTGATGGAAACCCTGAATGACTGCGCTAATATTTTTGGACCTCCAACTATAGCATCCGGTCCAGACCATTCATTTTCTCCCCCTTTGACATCAATGTCAAAGAAAACATGCTCCCCTTGAGTTGTTACAGTATGTTTAGGAGGTATAATATATTCAACCAATACAAACTCCCCCTAACAGGATGGACTCTCTCAGATGTGAGACGGGATGATGGACCTTCATCAACCCTGTCATCATATTTTCCAAGGTTCTCATCATTATTCTTTATGTAGCATTTACTCCCAAAGACTTTGAAGTGTTTAATTGAAGCAGGTCTCCCAAACCANAGTTCATAAGGTGTTTTGTCACTTTGTGGTCTGAGGTGAGATTTGTTAAGAACATGGACTGTTGTGTGTATTGCTTCTACCCAGTAGGTTTGACCAATGTTCTTCTCATTCATCATTGACCTGACCATTTCCCGCACTGTTCTGTTTTGCCTCTCAACTACCCCATTTTGTTGTGGAGTTCTTGGGATTGTGTATTCTCTATTGATCTCATGCTTATCACAGAATTCATTGAATTCTTTTGACATAAACTCTCCTCCTCGGTCTGATCTTACTTCCTTTAACCACTTGTTTGTTTGAGTCTCAGTTAAAGCCTTAAATATTTTAAACTTCTCAAATGCTTCAGCTTTTTCTTTGGGAAAGGCAACCCAAGTAAGTCTGGAGTAATCATCAATAATCAACATGAAGTAGTTTTATTTCCCTGTGCCTTCCTGTCTTGATGGTCCACATAAATCCATATGAACTAGTTGGAGTGGTTTCTCTATTGAAGTAAAGCTTTTGGACTTAAACTGTGTCCTGTTTAGCTTCCCCACTTGGCAGGGTTTACACATTGAATCTTGGGGCTTTGATATTCTCAGAATATCTTTTACTGCCTCAAGATTTTTGAGTTTGATTAAGTGGTCAAAGTTTAGATGTCAAATCTCCTATGCCATAACCAGCTTTCATCATGTTTGCTTAGATGACATTCTTCTCTATTTTATTTCAGCACACATGCATTATTTTCTGTCCTTATGCCTTTGGCTACCACTTGTCCCGAGTTTACTGACTTTATCTTGCACTCCTTGGACGTGAACACCACTTCACATCCTCTGTCACACATTTGACTTACACTGAGAAGATTGTGTTTTAGCCCATCTACAAGTAGAACATCTTGGGCTTTTCCTTTTCCATTATTTAAACTCACCATCCCTTTACCCTTTATTTTACCTGGAGCATCATTTCCAAAGGTTACGTTTCCTGATTTGCTTTCACTTAGAGATAAAAAATTATCCTTGTCTCCCGTCATATGTTTGGAGCATCCACTGTCTATATACCAAGGGTTAGTTTTTCTTTGAGCTGAAAACACTAATCCACACTTGTCACTTTATTTCTTCTTCCAAAACTTGACATTTTCAGCAGGGGAATTCAAATCTGGTTCATAGTTCCTTAATCGACAGTCAACAGATTTATGTCCATAGTTATGACAGATGTAGCATTCAATATCATTGTTCAATAGGTCAAACTTATTGTTGCAGCGTTGTCTACTCATTGACTATTGATTATTTCTTGACCTCCTTAGTTGCATGTCCCTAGACTTAATTTGGCAATTTTCAATCTGTGAAGGTTTGTTACTTGGCTATATCATTCTTTGTTGTGGGAAGTATTTATTCCTTTGAAATCTTAATTGCTCATGTCTAAGTCTTAAGGAACTATTTACAACTTTGTGATCAAAGTTAGAACAATAGAAACAATAACCATAGAAAAACTTTTTGTACCTGGAAAATGGTTGTCTTCTTTGAGCAAATTGATTTCTTCCATGCTAATGATGTCTTTCAGGGAGCACATTATTTCTTTGTTCTACAGATTCAGTCCTGGCGCCGTTTTCTTTACTCGTCCTGGGAGGCTGATTGTCTTCCTTTGTTTCTGCAGGTTTGTTGTTGTCATTGGCTGTACATTTGACAAACTTGATGGGTTCTTCGTTTCTTGGCTTACCACTACTTGATCCCTCTTCATAACCCAAACCAGTTTTCATCTTTGGATTCCTTTGCTAATTCATAATGGTGGCTAATCCTTCCGAGGCTTTGATACTTGACAGATTCTGATTATACAAGGCTTGAAACTTCTCCATCTCTTTCCTAGTTTTCACTACTTTTTGTTCTAATGCTTCACATCTTGCCTTATTTTCTGATAACTGTCGTTTCAGAATGTCTTTGATTTTATTTGCCTCTTCTAATTCTACTTTTAGTAGGACAAGGTCTTCATCAGGTTCTTTACTGTCTTTCTCAAACTATATCAACAATTGTCTTTTCTTTCTGTTCTTAATTCTTAGTCTATAAATCTCTTCCAGTGCACTAATTAGTTCTCCTTCCATGTCAACCACAACTTTTTCTTCATTAACATCACTTCCTGTGATGTTATTATCATAATCCTCTTTGGCCATAAGTATGAAGTCATTTAGTTTATCTTCAATAAATGAGTCATTGTCTTCATCATCTGAAGGATTATCATCCTTGTTTACGCAAAGACTTTTCTTCTTAAAGTTATTCTCTTTAAAGAAATTTCTGTGTTTGTGCTTCTCCTCATCATCACATGTCTGATCCTTTCTTTTGTGGGGACATTTATTTGCAAAATGACCTATCCTACCACAGTTGAAACATTTGAAAGGCAATTTACCTTTGTATTTTCCTGATCCCTTCTTCAGTCTCTTCACAAATTTTTCTTCAATTTCATCGGGCTTAGAATCCTCATTCTTGTATGCTTTAAATGATGCTTCTCTGGAGGTGGGTTTATCTTTAACTATTCTCATTTCATATGTAGTCAATGTTCGTAGAAGTTGATCAAACTCCAAGGTTTTTAGATCATTAAGTTCTTCTATAGCATAGACCTTCGGGTTGAACCTATCTGGGAGAGATATCATGATTTTCTGAACTAAAGAAGGTTCCTCAATTTTTTCACCAAGTGCTTTCATTGCAATTACCATTTCTTCTACTCTCATAAAGTATTTTCCAACAGTTTCATCTTCCTTCATCTTCAGCTGTTCAAACTGTATTCTATAGGTTTGAAGCTTGGCATCCTTTACCTTCTCATTACCTTCATAACTGCTAATGAGTTTGTCCCACATTTCTTTGGCAGTTCCTAGGTGCATAACTTTTACGGATTCTGCTTCTGCAAGCCCACTCAAGATATCATTCATAGCCTTAGCGTTGAATCTAATTTCTAGCTTGTCATCCTTATTAGCTAGTACAACTGGCTTTACATAACTAGTATCTACCACATCCCAGACATCTGCACCTAAAGCCATTATGTAGGTTCTCATTCTAACTTTCTAGAAGCCAAAGTTTGTTCCATTGAACAAAGGGGCCTTATTGGTTGATTTTCCTTCATGGCTTGACATGTTTAAGCTCTAGGATCTACCCTTAGATAAAAGGGGCCAGATTTGATACCAATTGTTGGACAACTGAGAGGGGGGGTGAATCAGTTGTTACCATGCTTAAACAATTATGCTTATTTTAAACTCTTTACAAGGCACTCATTGACAATCACAATAATGCAAGGAAATAAGCAATAGCACATTCAACATCAGTCACACATATGAGATACACAGAGACATATATTTCATGAGGAAACCCATAAAGGGTAAGAACCTCTTCTTCTTTATATGATAAGTAATATTTACATTCTTTACATTATCATACATATGAGCACCAACTCATAAAGAGGCTGCTACCTCTGTTTTGCAAGCTGCTACTTGCTGACAACACCCACTCTTTGGTTTTTCTAGCACGAACTAGAAGGAAGCACCAACTCCCTGGTTTCTCTAGCACAAACTAGAAGGAAGCATCAACTCCCCAAGTGTTCCAGCACCAACTTCCAATCATACAGGCACCAACCTGTAAAATAGAGAACAACAATTCTCCCTTGCTCCTCCCTGCCACCCTGGTTTTTCTGTCTGCAACCAGATGGAAACTACAACTCCCTGTGTTTAAGCACCCAATTGAAACTCTGAGGACAAAAATCCTCCCTACCACCCTAAAATATTAATCTTTTTTACTAAAAATTATTACATTGATATAAAGTTCTTCAATGGCTTACCAGTCTCATCACTGTTCTGCTACACTCCGCTGCTCTGTCTCCATAAGTGTCTTCTGCACACTTCTCTACACTTTATTTACTTCTCCATTTATGCACTATATTCCATGTCCCTTTAATGTACCATTCCTCTGCTGTATTTCATCTATTGCACACTACTCCTTCTACACTCCTGAAGCCATGTCAACAACATCAACCATCTCTTCTTTCTTCTACCTTATTATAGTCTCTGTGCAACTTATGCATGTCCCGTGTGCAATGCTTCTGCATGCTCTTCATGTCGAGTGCTCTGCCTGTTCATCATTGCAACTCTTCAGCTTCTCTGGCTCTTAAACCCATGTGTCCATCATCACTAGGTGTTATGCTGAGATTCCTTAGCCTCTCCAACAGTTGAGACTCTTTGTCTTCTCTATCACAGTCGAGCTCATCCTCTCTGTTGCAGTTACAGGCTTCAACGCTCATTCCTCTGTCAATTGTCTCCATGAACAGTCTTCATTCCACTAGAATATTCTTGGAGGATCTTCAGCTCCTCTGGCAATCACACAGAAGTCTCTTCGAGTCCTCTGGTAGAAACCATCAGTGGTTTCTAGCAGTTACACTGTGAACCTCCAAAGACCGCTTCAGCAGCTGAATTGCCACTGATCGATTAACTGTGAAGAGAAACAGTAGCCCTTCGATCATATTTATGAATAACCCGCACCATTGGATCATAAATGGTGGGTCTTGTGCTTATTTCACCATTTCACAATTCGACCTTTCGGGATCACCATGGTGAATGTTTTGTTACACTTCATGTCCCAGTCCCCGAAACTTTGAAAATGAGCTTATCTGCACTAGCTCCTTCTCCCATCTTCCGCCGATGTGAGCAACGACTGTGACTGCAGCCTACACCAAAAGCTTATTTCGCACTTTCATATTTCAGAGATTCTGTGATGAGTCGTCTCGACTCTCCAAGTCGCGGTCCCCGAAACTACGAAATGGAGCTTGCCACTTCAATATTTTCTCTACAGCTATTCGACGATGTGACCACCATCGGTGTCTGAGTGCTTATCCATAAAGCGCTTTTACGATTTCGTAATTCGGTATTTTGACATCCTTGATGTGAGGATTTCTTTATGCTCCATTGCCCGATCCCCGAAACTTCGAAATGGAGCTTGCCAACTCGATCTCTTCTATACATATCTTTGATCTCTAGATCAACGGTCCATGATTCTTGCGACTATCCTCTGCCTCGGGACTTCATCCTTCAGGAGTTTGGGGGAGTGATGGAGTTAAAAACTCCCGAAGCAAAAACTCCTGGAGAGAGGTCAGTGTTGCGTCACTCGATGACGTGTTGTGACCCAAGTGGCTACCACGTGTCACTCAGAATTGTGATTTCCAATGGCCTGAAATGCCAAATCAAGTTGAAACTTGTTGTTGTCTAATCGTGCCATGTGTCATAGTCTTCTACCTGTCCTTTCTGACGTGGTCTGCCACATTCACCTCCTGGATCTGTCGGCCCAGATCACTTTGTGATTTCGCATATCGCGATTTCGACATTCTTGGTGTGAAAGTTCTCGACACCTTCAAGTCTCGATCTGCGAAACTCCGAAATGGAGTTAGGTTAGCTTTTTGGCTTTTCACACTTAGGCACTTTGGGACTCCTGTGTTGAAGATTCTCGATTCTTGACTCCTCCAACTCCCGGTATCCGAACTTCCGGTCGATGTGCCTGTTTCGGGTTTCGGGGTTTCACATTTCGTGATTCTGGGACTCCTGATGATGAAGTGTCTCGACTCTTCCAACTCTCGGTATCCGAAGCTGTCCTCCTGCTTTCAGGATTTCGGTGTTTCACATTTCTCGATTCCGGGACTCTTGATGATGAAGAGTCTCGACTCTTCCAACTTCTGGTATCGAAAAATGTCCTCCTAGTTTCAGGATTTCGGTGTTTCACATTTCGCGATTCTGGGACTCCTGATGATGAAGAGTATTGACTCTTCCAACTCTCGGTATCCGAAACTGTCCTCCCGCCTTCGAGATTTCGTAACCCCGCTTCACCTTGCTTATTAAAGAATGTGCAGGTTCTCCTGGATCCAACGCTGGTCAGACCTCGGGCTCAGATCTGATGTTCATCGGGAATTCTCAATGGGATCCATAGATCTTTGTCGCTTCTCCTCCCAAGCTTACGTTTTTCCTGTTTTTCCATCACTGAATACTCTGATCTTGCCATCAATGACAAGAACACTTGCCTGTAAACATGCCAACAAAATGCCTATACAATCATAATAAAAAATCGATCCCTTCTACCTTTGCAGAATTCGGCAGCTGGCACCTGGAAGTTGTCTGTGTTTTATTTTAACCTCTTGAACAATATCCCACATGTATTGGGATTTAGATTTTTTCCAACTTTATATGCTCCCATGCATATATTATATAGTCGATGAGGTGTGGTGAGAGGTAAGGAACTCGATGCTAAGTGCTGGGCTTTGAGTGTTTATTCGTGACTTGTCTTGGAATGAAAATATAGCTTAACTCATAGCTTTGGCTTGGTGTGTCGACATCACTTGTGGTTTAGGTTGGGCTCCCAATTTTTTTGTAAAAAGCCATAAAACCAAATAGGTTTAATTTAGATTGAAATAGAATTCTAAGTATATGGTATGCAAATTTAGGTTTTAGAATTAGGTTAGACCTAGATCACATGTATGCACACACCACATATTTTTTGGAAAGATTTACATAAATAGAATATATATTTTTATTTGAAAATCTTAAAAGATCAAAGGACTTAGAAATTTGATCTAAAAGATATTTTATTTTTTAATCTTTTTGGAATGCAGGGTGACAAAGAAATCTTTGGCAACGAGATCTATGGGAGCTTATCAAAACTGAGGGGAAAATGAGGTCTAGATATATGTCAAAGTTGAGAAATGAGTGTGTTTAACTAAAAGTAGAGAAAACACTATAAAAAATACAAGTGTATTTTTGATCGCTAACATTTGGCTTCAACTGGGATGGAGACCTCCTTGTGAGGTTTCCAGGAACCTAGTAGTTCCAGTCGCCTTTAGTATTGGGCATGGAGTCATCTGGCCTTTTAATTGATATGTGAAAACCTGTGGCCAACCCGTAACCTACTTGTAGCCTGCTTGTTTAGTCATGAAATCAAATGATCTAGTTGCTCGTATGAAGAGCTTATTTATCTACCTACTCCTACACTAACCAAATCTGAAACTTGGTCATGTAAACACAGACTTCCATAATAGCCATTGGAGCAACCTCAAAAATTAGATGACCTTATCTCTATCATTGCTTAATAGAAAGTAACTGAAAGACATCAACAATGACAAATAAACTTTCAAAAAGGCATACTCACTGGTGAATGCTGATGAGTAAACAAAATCTGAAATTTTCAGAGGATCTGAAATATACAGTTCCATCAAAGTTGCTACTGGGTCTTTGAATCCAAGATCAGAAACATTTCGACTCACAGAAAATAATTTCCCTTGCATGAATGATTATTTTCTTGCAAGTAGATATCTTCCTTGATAGTCTTTCTGTTGTCCTGACTGAGAACTGAAAAGTTGTTGTTGGTTTCCTTTATTGATCTGAATATTGAATGTGGACTGTTCTCTCTCTGTCGGAGGAAAATGCAAGCTCAACTGTTGATCTAAACCTTTCTGCTCCTCTTCACCATATATCTGTAATTTGAGTTCATCACGATGATATGCTGGCCTATTGCAGCTAACAATTTATGAGGGAGAAGAAGTAATATGTTTTTGATCTTCTATATCACTGCCTTCCTCATCATCAACAACCTTTATATCAAAAACTGAAACCAAGGGTTCGAAAGGAAGATAGTGGTCTTGATGTTCCTTATGAAGATAAGATGATTTCTGCAAATTATGTTCCTCATGATTGTTACAATCTTCCTTTGTCTGCAAATTTGGAAGCCGAGGGCTGCCCTTAATATCTGCCGCAGATTCAAATCTGTCGCAGGTTGATGTAAAAATCTGCTCATCATTTTTTAAGTTTTTAGAGTGGACAATCTGATCTTCATGACAACCTAAAACAATAGATGCATTTGGTACAATGTCAAAAGCTTCATTACAGTTATCATGATGTGGATCACCAATCTCTCGATCATAATGAAGGGTATTTTCTACAACAACATACTCTTCAAGGATGTCTAATTCTTTATTCAAAATATTGAATTCATGACAACACTCGGGATAGAGAAATTCATCTTTACAAAACACATGAAAAACAACATGAAAATCTTCCAAAGAGATGACACTTTAAAGAGGAAGAGACCGATACCAATCACGAGCAATTCCCTCTAATGAAAACCCGAAGAGCCTGATCTGAACATCCTCATGCACAATTTGCAACCGATGCATGCAATCGTGAAAATCCAACAAATGTTTAGCTGGCACTTCCCACTCTTCTCATCGAAATCTGGGAATACTATTTTCCCATTCATCTCTACTAGGCACTGGATTAGGGAAACCAACGATCTTTGAAAAATCACAGAAAACATATCTCTTAGCTAATCTCTTGTTCATTTCATACCAGTGGAGTCGCCAATAGATTTAAGAATGATGGAGTCGCCATTGAATCTGTCCTTCACGGAGTCGCCAAATAGATGATTACAACCGAATATATGTCATACTTTGTCTATCATCAAAGCCGGATCTTGTCATCTCCCAAGGAAGCTAAGCTTCAATCTCCTCTCCTCGAAAACGATGCTAATTGTTATCACTCTAGGAAACTCTCTTAGGTTGTATCTCAGAGATGCCTGGTAACTTAACTAATATCTCAATAGTGTATAATATTCTCATAATTGGATCAAGTCAGATGACTAAATCAGACCTGCTCTGTCAAGACATGCATAAACATAACCAGATGACAAGGATTTTAACTCTCAATGTTCAGAGTGTTTGTAACTTAAGTGAACGTATGGGGAATTCTTACTATGCCAGCAGAATCACACATAAAGATATATGAATGGCCAGTCACAATGAGTAAATGATATTTGCAATTCAACTCATCAAATAAAAGATAGGATAACAACTATCAGGCTTTAGACAAACATAATAGACACGAATTAAACATCCATGTGCAAATATATAAGAGATAGAGAAAATATGAATCTGAACAGGTAATGCAAAAGAAACTTGTATTATTTGGTCTGCAAATGAGAAGCTTAAGTACAGAGTGTGAAAAAGTATCCAAAGTCAAACGTCTCTAGATTGTGGCCTCTATCCGTTTAATAAGTTTAACAAAACAATTTTAGATCCTCCTATCATGGATCTCATAATTACAAGTGAGTACAAATCTAATCAATTACATGATTCTAGGAAATAGATCCTATTCTCAAGGAGCAATTTGATTCATAATTTGATCTTCAACATATTCTACCTCTTCAACAAACTTCTAGTGATGACAAGGCAACTGGAGATCCTTCTTTGACAGCTGGTCATATCTTCAACCGAAAATTGGAAAAATTCATAACCTATTTTCCTTTTATATGCCTTTAATCTCTAATAACCTTTATAGTCTTTGACTGTTGCACAAGTCTTCATTAGCTGCTGGGTGAATTTGAAAATTCCACCTTGATAGACAAGTCATTTTTTGCCAAAATTAGGTAGCAAACTCAATATTCTCCTCTTGCTGGCACCCTTTAAAACTGGAAAAAAAATCCAATAATGATGCCATTAATTATTATATATCATTAAAAACCGTCTTCATGGCATTCAGATCAAGGAAACTCGAATCTGTGCAAAAAGAGTGCTTCTCTACCCTGTCTATGCTTTCGATGGCTTAGAGGCCTGAAATGGAGTAGGGTTAGCTACCGAAAGTGGAGCTTTTGGCAACTAACAATGCCTTTTGGAACTGGTCTAAGCTGTCAAAAGTGAAAGCCTTCAAAAAGTCTTGAAAA
>JZKD02S2444491.1:0-11213 GCA_000966675.3 Picea glauca | reverse complement strand
ATATGCCCCAATTAAGGGGTAATGAGCCAATATTAGGGCTTAACAAAAAACCTGATGATTCACTCCAAGACGAAGAACATTCCAATCAAGTATCACTTTTTACGGGAACAGGTTGCAGAAAAGAACAAGTGGCAGCCATCTTTACAAAACCATTTCCATGGGAAGCCTTTGAATATCTTCTCCAAAGACTTGGAGTTATTTCTACTCCAAAATGAATGTTTTTTGAATGCTTTTTGAATTATTATCTTATATGTCTTAGATATACATGAGAAATCACCATAAGAGGACAATTCAGATAGGGGGAGAAACCCCAAATGGAAAGATACATTTGCCATTGATGACAAAGGGGGAGAGATTTATCAGATGCATAGAACAGAGGCATTGTTCCAAGGGGACTAGATTTATCAGATGGAGAGGACAGAGGAAAATTTATCAAATACAGAGGGTAGAGGCATGGTTTTAGTGGGAGCATGAGTGATATGATTTCAGTATTGCATCAGAGTGTTTACATCAATTCCAAAGTGGAAGATTGTTGATTAAGGTTGGTTTTCATTGATGTCAACCCTTGAAGAAAGCCTCGCAACACAAAGGTTTGTGTAATGTACCCAAGATTGTTTGATGTAAAGATGACTCATTATTCTCTTGTCATGGTTGATAAGAATTAAATATGGATGAACTCCAAAGTGGTCCCCTTATGGTGAAAGCTCTCATGGGAAGACGCTTTGCAGAGTAAGAGAACCCATGCTTAATTGTGGAATAATGAGATGAAGGACAATGAATTTGTTATGTAAACTATCCTTGATGGATATTTCTTGTCAGTCCATTTCTGGTGGTATGTGGAACATCACATAACTCATCATGGTTTGAGAGTTATGGCATTACGAAGTTGGAGGATCCTCATATGTCATCTAGAAGCCCCAAAAGGTCAAAGTAGTCAAAGTGGTTTAAAAGATTTTAAAAGGTAAATAATAAAGTGAAGTAATGAGTGTATTATAATTCAAAGTGAATACAAAATAAATTATTTCAATAATAAATTTAATGGAGAAATTAGAAGTGTTTTAACCATAAAATAAGGAAAGTGGGGCCAAGTGACCTAGAAGATGTTTTTAAGGAAGCTACTTGGAGAGTATAAATAAGAGGAAAGGCTCTCTAATTTTAATCACACTTTATAATATTGAATATCTATAGGTGTCTAAGGTAACCAATGATATATAAGCCCAAATTATGAGGGAAGGTGAATAAAAAAACACCGGAATGCAAGGAAGGATAAATTCTTTTGATGGTGCTTTCTAAGGTATGTTATTTATAGGTCATCTCACCATTTTGGCTATAAGTTTTTTTCTATAATTATTCAGACCGTGCAATTTATATGACATTGAGAAAATATATCCAAGTATCCATGGTAAAAAATTAATTTTGTGGGTCATTGTATTTTTGGAGTTTAACTCTGTCGAAAATAGGGTTTGTGGGTAGTCCTGAAACTAGTCAAAAACAGGTGTTTCGGGTAAAAACGTCACAACTTATTCATAACAAATCCAAATTAAGTGAAACTAAATGTTTTGGGTAGGTTACTTTCTTTAGTTGTATTTTTAATAGTTTCAGATCCATTCAACAAATATTCTATGCGAGGCACACTCTACAAGGNATATGCCCCAATTAAGGGGTAATGAGCCAATATTAGGGCTTAACAAAAAACCTGATGATTCACTCCAAGACGAAGAACATTCCAATCAAGTATCACTTTTTACGGGAACAGGTTGTAGAAAAGAACAAGTGGCATACAACTTTACAAAACCACTTCCACGGGAAGCCTTTGAATATCTTCTCCAAAGACTTGGAGTTATTTCTACTCCAAAATGAATTTTTTTTGAATGCTTTTTGAATTATTATCTTATATGTCTTAGATATACATGAGAAATCACCATAAGAGGACAATTCAGATAGGGGGAGAAACCCCAAATGGAAAGATACCTTTGCCATTGATGACAAAGGGGGAGAGATTTATCAGATGCATAGAACAGAGGCATTGTTCCAAGGGGACCAGATTTATCAGATGGAGAGGACAGAGGAAAATTTATCAAATACAGAGGGTAGAGGAATGGTTTCAGTGGGAGCATGAGTGATATGATTTCAGTATTGCATCAGAGTGTTTACATTAATTCCAAAGTGGAAGATTGTTGATTAAGGTTGGTTTTCATTGATGTCAACCCTTGAAGAAAGCCTCACAACACAAAGGTTTGGGTAATGTACCCAAGATTGTTTGATGTAAAGATGACTCATTATTCTCTTGTCATGGTTGATAATAATTAAATATGGATGAACTCCAAAGTGGTCCCCTTATAGTGAAATCTCTCATGGGAAGACGCTTTGCAGAGTAAGAGAACCCATGCTTAATTGTGGAATAATGAGATGAAGGACAATGAATTTGTTATGTAAACTATCCTCGATGGATATTTCTTGTCAGTCCATTTCTGGTGGTATGTGGAACATCACATAACTCATCATGGTTTGAGAGTTATGGCATTACGAAGCTGGAGGATCCTCATATGTCATCTAGAAGCCCCAAAAGGTCAAAGTAGTCAAAGTGGTTTAAAAGATTTTAAAAGGTAAATAATAAAGTGAAGTAATGAGTGTATTATAATTCAAAGTGAATACAAAATAAATTATTTCAATAATAAATTTAATGGAGAAATTAGAAGTGTTTTAACCATAAAATAAGGAAAGTGGGGCCAAGTGACCTAGAAGATGTTTTTAAGGAAGCTACTTGGAGAGTATAAATAAGAGGAAAGGCTCTCTAATTTTAATCACACTTTATAATATTGAATATCTATAGGTGTCTAAGGTAACCAATGATATATAAGCCCAAATTATGAGGGAAGGTGAATAAAAAAACACCGGAATGCAAGGAAGGATAAATTCTTTTGATGGTGCTTTCTAAGGTATGTTATTTATAGGTCATCTCACCATTTTGGCTATAAGTTTTTTTCTATAATTATTCAGACCGTGCAATTTATATGACATTGAGAAAATATATCCAAGTATCCATGGTAAAAAATTAATTTTGTGGGTCATTGTATTTTTGGAGTTTAACTCTGTCGAAAATAGGGTTTGTGGGTAGTCCTGAAACTAGTCAAAAACAGGTGTTTCGGGTAAAAACGTCACAACTTATTCATAACAAATCCAAATTAAGTGAAACTAAATGTTTTGGGTAGGTTACTTTCTTTAGTTGTATTTTTAATAGTTTCAGATCCATTCAACAAATATTCTATGCGAGGCACACTCTACAAGGNGTACATATTGATGAGTCATAGTTGATGATTAGTTGACACATGATTGGTACATACTTGGTACATGGTTGGATGCACTTGTTTATGGTACATGTTGATTACATGTTATTTGGTATAGTTTGGTGCATGGTTTATGCATGGTTCAGATTTATTGGTACATGTTTATAGCGTTATATCTCACAGTGACAGGTTGACAGTGGTTCCATCATTCTATTTCTACTTTAGGGTGGAAGGATGGGGCAAGAACAGGTGGTTGTATCCACCTTCTGTTTGTAGCCGGAAAACATAGGGGGTTGTATCCTCCTTCTGGTTGTAGGCAGATAATTGGGGAGTTGAAGCTTCCCTCAGGTTGTAGCCTGATAAACTAGGGGGTTGGAGCCTCCTTCCAGTTTTAGCTGGAAAACAAAGGAAGTTGGTGCTTCCAATGAATGTAATTCTTCAATACATATAAGAAAACGCATTCTGTGGTTTTCTCCCAATTTGGGTTTCGACGTAAAACATTGGTGTACTTTGTATGTGTATGTTTGTTCATTTGTTCATTGCTTATTTACTCTTCATTTATTGGATAATAATGATTCATTGATATAACACTTGGATTATATGGTAAAAAATGATTAAATTGATCTATTACTGATTCACCACCCCTCTCAGTAATCAAACATGAATTACATGGAATCTTCACAACATATGAAATGAGAACTAAAGAGGAAAATTTAGATATAAAAGAAGCAGCCTTCAAAGCATCCAAAAATTCAAAGAAAAAGGGAAAGCAGAAAAAAAAAGAACATAGCAACAGCAATGACAACTCATAATATGATGAAGAATTGGCCAACTTTGTCAAGAGATTGAACAAGAGAACCAATGACAAGTATAGAGGTAAGATTTCTTTGATTTGTTTTAATTGTGATGGTATTGGTGATTTTTGTAACAAATGTCCTCGTAAGAAAAAGAGAAATGATGAAGGTTACTCAAATAGAAAACAAACATATAAAGGCAAAAGAACCACTAAGAAATCTTTCAAGAAAAGCTTATGCACTAAAGAAGACGTCTCATCATCATATGAAGATGAATCCAGTGACAGCGAGACATAAAGAGTTCTATTCATGACAGTAGAATACTTTGATAAAAAAGACTCCAAAGAATAATATGAAGAGGTCGAAGAAGAATATGAAAAAGCCAAAGAAGAATATGAAGAGGCAGAAATTGACTATCTAGAAGAATTGATGTGTGCCATAGAATTTATTAGAAGAGAAAAGAAGAAAAACAAGAAACTACAAGCGGAACAAGACAAGAAAGAAGACACTCAAGAACTATAACAAATGATCACAAATTTGAAGGTTCAAATAGAAGAAGATAAAAGAATTGAAGAAGCACTCAAAGACCAACTAGAAGAAAAAGACAATATCATTGGAAATTTGGAGAAAGAGATTGTCACATTAAGAAAGGATCTTCAAAAGAAAAATATGCAGAACAACTCAAAAGTTTTGGATGACATTATCACCAGTCAAAAACCTCATAATGACAAGTCCGGACTTGGATACAATCAAGAAGAAAATGAATCAAGATCTAAAACAACATAGGAATAAACATATACAAAAATCTATTCATAAACAATCAAGGGGGATAGGAAGATCTACAAGAAAGATTATAGGGACAATCCTCCATCAAGAAGATTCAGATTTCATAATCAACAACCAATAGATAGGCCTCAAGAAGAAGTAGAAATCATAAGAGTAACTCCTTTTAGAAGATATTCAACTCTGAGGTATCAAACTATATTTTTTGGTATATGTCATGCATGTAATAATTTTGGACATAAGTTTGTGAATTGCAGAGATAGCAACATGAACATAAACAACTTTGAAATTCATACGGAAAAGGGTTATCCAAGAAGGCCTAGTAAAACACATAGAATAAGTTACAACAGGTTTGAATCTTTGAGCACTGAAGTGGAATGTTACAAATGTATAAACTATGGACACATGGCGAAAGATTTCAAAATGACAGCCCCTCCTAGATAACCACAACAAAATACCAAAATTCAAATACAAGAACCTCATAAAACAACATGGATAAGAAAGCATAATCATTATAGTAACAAAGAATGCACACTCTCTCTACAAGATAAGAAGAAGAAAAGTGGTTGGTATGTTTACAGTGGTTGTTCAAAACACATTACATATGACAGAGACAAGTTTCTTACATTAAGAAAGGAAAGAGATGGATTAGTCTCCTTTGGAAATTATGATTCAACTAAAATCATTGTAAAAGGTACAGTCAGAATTGGGAGCAAGAATATGAAGGCATAATATGTTCTAATAGTAGAAGATATGAAAAATAATCTTCTAAGTGTGAGTCAAATGTGTTACCAAGGTCATAAAGTTATTTTCGATTCACAAAAGTGTGCGATAAGAAAATAAGGTTCAGGAAAATTGATTGCTACAACAACGAGAAATTCAAGAAACATATATGTGTTAAGTGAAATTAGAAATGAGAAGTGTTGTGTAGGAAAGGAAGATGAAAGTTGGCTATGGAACATAAGAATGGGTCACATACATTTTGATAACCTTCTCAATGTCAGCAAGAGAGAAGCAATCAGATAAATTCTCCATATCATGAAACCAAACAACACTTTATACAAGCATTGTCAACAAGGAAAGCAAACAAAGAACAAGTTGAAATCAAAGAAATATTCAACGACAAGACCACTGGAAATTGTGCATACTGATAGTTGGACCAACTACAACAAAGGGTTTAAACGGTGAGAAATACTTTATGTTATTAGTTGATTATTATAGAATAATGACTGCAATTTTCTTTCTCAAGAATAAGTCAGAAGCTTTTGAAAACTTCAAGATCTACAAGGAAATGGTTGAAAATGAAATGGATTCAAAAATAAAATTCTTGAGATCTCATAATGGAGGAGAGTTCAATTCAAACGAATTTATGGACTACTACAACAATCATGGAATAAAAGGATGATTCTTCATTTCTAGGACACCTCAATATAATGGAGTTGTTGAAACAAAGAACAGTACAGTCCAGGAAATGGATCGAACAATGCTAATGGATTCCAAATTGATAGATATTTTTTGGATAGACAATGCATACAACAATTCACATTCAAAACAGATTAATGCTCAGAAACAATATTGAAAAAAATCCCTATGAGCTATGGAAAGGAAGACCAACAAATGTGAAGAACTTAAGAGTTTTTGGAAGCAACTTCTACATCAAAAGAGAAGATGGCAGAATGGGAAAGTTTGACTCTCGTGTGGGAAAATGAGTACTTTTTGGTTACTAAAGTACAAGGAAATCATACAAGTGTTACAAACTAAGATTGAACAAAGTTGTGGAAAGAATCAACATAACAATTGATGAAACATGTATACAAGAATTAAAGGAAGAAGAAAATGAATCAATGGAACAAATTTACGAAGAAGAAACAAAAGATGAAAAATAAGGGGAAGATGAAAAGGATCAGAAAGAAGAATAATATCAAGTTCATCAAGTGCCTCCAAACATGTAAGAACCATAAATTAACAAAGACTAATAAAATTAGTACAATTAAACATAAAATTTCTTTCAATGCATAAGTAATTCATTAATCATCATATAAGCATTTAATATTCAACAAAAATTAAATTTATCCATAGCATGAAAATAAATTACATAATCATCACATAACCCAGCAAATTCATAAATAAAAATACCTCTACCTGATGCTAAATTCCCACTTCTCTGGTTGTCCTCCCTGCTTCTCTATCCAATCTCTGCCTGATGCTCTGACCAAACCCTGCCCAAAACCAACTAACCACCTAGCTAGCTAGGAGCAGCCTATCCAGCTCCCTAGCTCCAAGATTTCGTGAGGATTCCTGGCCCCCAAGCCCAAAACTCCCAGCAACCTAGTGCCCCCTAGAATGGTTCAGTCAAACTCCAAAACCCAACTCCCCCAAAACCATAAAAATATCCAACAGCCAAAAAAATACAGTCCTCTCCTCCCAATTTTTCATAATAATCCCTTCTCGCAAGCCTTTTCTTAGTCATATCTCCCCCCCTTCACCGACTCCTTACCCTCCTTTAATGCCACCCACTTTATCCCTCCATTCATTACCTTATCCCCCCATTCAACACCCTATCCCCTGTCATACGTAAAGTTTCAGAATGGTTAAATTAAAGTTATTAAGCCCTTTAATTCTTTACCCAAATCATTGAATGTGTTAAGTAATCTATTAATTAATTAATCGACATTTATTAAACAATAAATAAATAAACAATTAATTAATTAATATTATTAATAGTTAATCATTACTTAACTAATACACATTAAGACATATAATTGTTTAATTAACTANACATCAAAGTTTTCAAGTTAGAAATAGATCTCATAATATCCCAAAATTCAATTAATGACACCTTATTCATAAAATTATCATTTACAAAATAGATTGCATCATATCCAACATCATTTTAATAGAATTTAAAACTTCAAAGGATTCTCGTTCATACAATATATCACATCATATCCATCATCCTCAATAACATTTAAACATTCATAAAATTTACATTCACATAACAGATCGCATTATATCCATCATTATCAATAATAGTTAAACATTCATAAAATTTACATTCTCACAATATATCGCATCATATCCATCATTATCCAAATACATTTAAACATTCATAAATATTCATACGTCTTAAAAGTTTAAGTGTATCATTTAATAGTTTCATTGTGAATAGAAAATAAAAGTGTGTAGGCCTCAGGTAATCCTGGTTGTCTAAGTCAAAAGGTGGTGTTACATACACCCAACCTTCAAGAAACATATTCTCAAGGTGGTAAGAAAAGTGAGGGATAGTCTCGTCGTAATGTCTCGGCATCTTCCCAAGTAGAAAATCCTAGACTATACTTGTCCCATTGGACCTTAACTTGGTCTACCAGATGGTTCCTAAGCTGTCGAACTCTACAGTCCAATATGCGTAATGGTTCTACCGTCAGAGTTCCCATGTCCGATACCTGCAATTCCTTCCAATTTAGTTTATGTGATTCATCAACAACATAATGACGTAAAACAGATACATGAAAAATGTTATGATTTTTATGCAAGTGGGGTGGCAGTACGAGACGATAGGTAATGGGTCCAATTTTATCTCGAATTCTAAACGGTCCTATATATCGAGGTGACAAATTTGTGCCCTTCCCAAACTATATGGTACTCTTATTAGGCATGATACGAATGAAAACCTGGTCTCCCACTTCATAACTTCAGCCAGTCCTATGTGCATCCGCATAACTTTTCTTCTTATTCTGTGCTTCCTTTAGTCTCTGCCTAATTTGAATCACCTATTCCTCCATCTCTTGAATCAATTCTGGCCCAACTGTTACTCGGTCTTCTAATCTATCCTAACTCAACGATGTTCTGCATGGCCTTCCATACAAAGCTTCCTAGGGTGGCATTCTGATGGAGCTATGAAAATTGTTATTGTAGGAAAACTCTACCAAAGGTAGGTACTTCTCCCACTAGGTTTGATTATCCATGACATACATCCTAAGCATGTCTTCCATGACTTGATTTACTCTCTCAGTTTTCCCACATGTTTCAGGATGATAAGTTGTGCTTAAGTTCAACTGAGTCCCCAACGTTGACTGCAAACTTGTCCAAAACCTAGAAGTGAATCTGGAGTCCCTATCTAAAATGATCTTCTTAGGTATCCTGTGAAAACGGATAACCTCACTTACAAACACACGTGCCACGTCAGTGACATCGTAAGTGTTTCTAACCGAAATAAAATGAGCACTCTTGGTTAACTTATCCACTATCACAAGAATGACATTGTATCTATGAGATGTGAGGCAACTCCACAGCAAAATCGATAGAGATTACTTCCCACTTGGACATAGGAACATCATGTGGTTGTAGGAGGCATGTCGGGTGATGGTGGTAGGATTTCACTTGTTGACACTCTAGGCACTTGTCGATGAAATGGACTACATCGCGCTTCATGCCTACCGAGAAGAAGAGCTTCCTCATGTCTGCGTACATCTTCTTCACACCCAGATGCACACAATAAAGTTCTCTACGGGCTTCCTTTAGTATGATGCTTCGAATATCCCCACTTTGAGGGATGTACATCCTTCCACGATATCTTAACATTCCTTCTGCTTCCATACTATATCCTTCATACTTTGGATCTAATTTCCTCCCACTCTGGAGATTTGAATTAACCTCTAAATACCAACTGTCTCCTTGGAGTTGCGTCAACACACGTTCCCTCAGATTGACATTTAAGGGTACCAAGGAGAAGACACGTGGTCTCCTACTCAAGTGTTATAACCCTAAATTGCACCACACATGCTTACCTGGCATCAGGCCAACTCATATCCCTTCTTTTNTTCAAAGTTTTCAAGTTAGAAATAGATCTCAAAATATCCCAAAATTCAATTAATGACACCTTATTCATAAAATTATCATTTACAAAATAGATTGCATCATATCCAACATCATTCTAATAGCATTTAAAACTTCAAAGGATTCTCGTTCATACAATATATCGCATCATATCCATCATCCTCAATAACATTTAAACATTCATAAAATTTGCATTCACATAACAGATTGCATTATATCCATCATTATCAATAATATTTAAACATTCATAAAATCTACATTCTCACAATATATTGCATCATATCCATCATTATCCAAATACATTTAAACATTCATAAAGATTCATACATCTTAAAAGTTTAAGTGTATCATTTAATAGTTTCACTGTGAATAGAAAATAAAAGTGTGTAGGCCTCAGGTAATCCTAGCTGTCTAAGTCAAAAGGTGGTGTTACATACACCCAACCTTCAGGAAACATATTCTCAAGGTGGTAAATAAAGTGAGGGATAGTCTCGTCATAATATCTCGGCATCTTCCCAAGTAGAAAATCTTGGACTATACTTGTCCCATTGGACCTTAACTTGGTCTACCAGATGGTTCCTGAACTGTCGAACTCTACGGTCCAATATGCATAACGGTTCTACCGCAAGAGTTCCCATGTCCGATACCTGCAATTACTTCCAATTTAGTTTATGTGATTCATCAACAACATAATGACGTAAAACAGATACATGAAAAACATTATGAGTTTTATGCAAGTGGGGTGGAAGTACGAGACGATAAGCAATGGGTCCAATTTTCTCTTGGATTCTGAATGGTCCTATAAATCGAGGTGACAACTTTGTCCCCTTTTCGAATTGTATGGTACTCTTATTAGGTATGATACGAATGAAAACCTGGTCTCCCACTTCATAACTTCGGTCGGTCCTGTGTGCATCCGCATAACTTTTCTGCTTATCCTGTGCTTCCTTTAGTCTCCGCCTAATTTGAATCACCTATTCCTCCATCTCTTGAATCAATTCTAGCCTAGCTGTTACTCAGTCTTCTAATCTATCCCAACTCAACGGTGTTTAGCATGGCCTTCCATATAGAACTTCATAGGGTGGCATTTCGATGGAGCTATGAAAACTGTTATTGTAGGCAAACTCTAGCAAAGGTAGGTACTTCTCCCACTGGGTTTTATTATCCATGAAATACATCCTAAGAATGTCTTCCATGACTTGATTTAATCTCTCAGTTAGCCCATCTATTTCAGGATGATAAGCTATGCTTAAGTTCAACTGAGTCCCCAACGCTGACTGCAAACTTGTCCAAAACTTGGAAGTGAATTTGGAGTCCCTATCTGAAATGATCTTCTTAGGTATCCTATGCAAATGGATAACCTCACTTACAAACACATGTGCCATGTCAGTGACATCGTAAGTGTCTCTAATCGGAATAAAATGAGCACTCTTGGTTAACATATCCACTATCACAAGAATGGCATTCTGTCTATGAGATGTGAGCGGCAACCCCACAACAAAATCCATAGAGA
>JZKD02S2444458.1:5814-27441 GCA_000966675.3 Picea glauca | reverse complement strand
TTTTTTTTTTTTTTTTAAGTAAGAAGTATAATATATTAGGATCCTTCCAAAACTGAGACAAAGTTACAAGATGCAGTGATAGTCATGTTGTAGTAGCTGGACTGCCCCAACAGAGGGGAAACCAGTCTAGCCAGCAATAGAGTTTAGCAAACAGTAATAAGATAAGCTAATAAAATGTGGTCCTGAGAAGACTGTTCATCAACTGAAAACACTACAGACTTAGACAAAATAAAACACTACAGACTCAAACACCTGGTGGATAGTTCGGCCATGTGGCCTGGAGGTCCGCTGTCCAGGGCTACTTCCCGATGTAAATAACCTCATCTGCCCACTGTCGGCACACCTGCCTCTCGCCCATGGTTCCATCAGCCTTTGTAGTCTACCTTTGCCACTGGACACCTGCCGAATCTTTCTCTACAACACTGCATTCTTTCACGCCCTGTACGCGTTCTGTCTCTGAAGAGCATTGTGGCATGTCATGCCCACCACTTGGAGCGGCCCTGAGATCCATAAGGGGGGTCGCTTCTGCCACGTTGGAGGAGAAAGTTGCTTGCATGGAGGCGAGCGTCTGAAGAAAGACCTCCACCCGCTCATCAGTTGCTTGCAATCTGAACTGAAGATCCACCACTCCCTCGCGAAGCTCAAAAACTAGGCCATAGAGAATGTTAAGGTTGTTTTTAAACTGCTCGTTGGTAAAAGATTCATCATCCTCACACCTGTTGTGCGGAGGACGCTCACCGCGTGAGATTCTCGGAGGGTCGGGGGTCGGTGTGGGGGCAGTGAAAGCCTTCGTGGGGTACATGAGGGAGCTCACCAATCTGGGTATTAACGCTAAGCCTCCCAATTGCAAGTTCGTCGGTTCCTGAAGGGGGGCCAAGAGATGCGCTGACTGGAGTGGGGGGGAGGAGCCTTCAGAAGGTGAGTTGGGGGGAGAGACCGGGGGCCGACGAGGCTTCCAGGGAGAGCCCCTCCTCAGCCTTCCCTTGGGACGCGTCATAAGGAAGAGGGGGTTGTCGGCCTGCAAGAGCATATACACGACACAAAGGTGTGTGACCTGGCGGCGAGTAGAGGTTGCATGGAACTGGAGAGAGTTATCCTGAAAGAGCCCTGGCCTCCATGGCTGCACAGGGGAGGGTCCTTCAGCCTGCAAATGGGGACAGGACAATACCATAGCTTCGTAAACCAAACGACAATGCAGATATGGAGAGGAGTGCATAAATGCGCTCTCTAATCACACGAAAGACCATTTAAACTGATGGGAGGGTGACGGGTTGTGGCACGAGCCCTTCACGGGTTCAGTGCCATGGTGGCTAACGCCTTCCCTCTCCCTCCACCACATGCCCCGCACTAACACCCCATCCGAGGAGAGATGTGAAAAATATTATTTGTGGAATAATATTCTTTTTATTTTCAATTACTCTCTTTATAAAGTTGATAGAAAAATATTTTAAGTGGAAATTAAAATATTTTATTTGTAGAACTAGCATTGAAATATTTTATTTTAATTAACATTGAAATGTTTATTTATTATTAATGTATTTTTAAATGTTACATAACTCTATATTGATTAAAAAATAATTACATATCATTTTTATCATATTTTTATAGTAAGTTATTAAAAGAAAGAAACATAACTAAGTCCGAATTAGAATACATACTCAAACTCATATGTAAACTTTAATCCTTTTCAAAGCACTCAAACTCATATGTAAACTTTAATCCTTTTCAAAGCTCTCACATAGTGCATATCCCTTATGTGCATACACTACACAAATGAAAATTATTAAAAAAGAAATTAGATTAACATTTATGGGATAAAATGAGTGTGAAATCGTGTGTAGATGTGTGGAGTTTATGCTAAAGGTATGATTGTAATTAGTGTTCAACGCTATGTAACCCATAAGCATTGATTTGTCCTTGGAGATTTTTTTAATGTTAGTCCATCCTTATTGATCCGAATTTTAAGGGGGTATATAGTCTAAATTTGGATGCAAAAGTCATAAAGCTATAAAGTTAATAGATTGTCCATGTGGATCAAGGAGATGCCCACCTCCTCAWTAATTAATTGGGCTAATAGGTTCCTATATGGGTCAAASAGAGTCTTATGTCTCCATTATTGTATTGGGTTTTATTTTCCACTACTTWGTTAGCTCGGTAGTTAGATCTATTATTAYAATAATAGAGACTCATTTAATGATMTCTTCCCATTATTGTATCAGGTTTTATTTTCTACTACTTAGTTAGTTGGGTRGTTAGATCTATTATACTAATAATAGAGACCCATTTAATGAGMTCTTTTTTACTTTGTCCAATGGACCATTTTGTAATTCTACATAAAGGCCTAACAAACATTCTYATAATACCAAGTTAYGCATTTTGACTTCTCTCATATTTTCTATTGTTCATTGTGAGATTAATTAGCTCTGAGTGATTTACTAGTAATTAGTTTTAGAGGTGAGGCTCATCTTTGAGCCTCACCTCCCAAGTACTTCATTTATGTGTTTTATTTTTTTACATGTTTATATTGGCACATCTAATCTCCTCCTCTCTCGACATTCAATACATCTAGATTTCATCCCCCGAGATCTGGATCAAGGGTATCAGAGGGGGTACACTCTCCATCAGAGCAAGGGTTTGAATCATGTTGCGGGTTCAAACATTTGCAGTAATCACCAACCTCCTTTTGGTACTATCAGAATCTATTTTCTAGGCCATACACTATAAGCATCACAGTTGGACCATAGGCACTACAGGGCTTTGGTTTTACCCTCAGATCTTTGTTCACCATTACAAGGAGAACCATACAAGGATTCACTACATCCATACATGGATCCAGTACATCCATTGGTATGCACCATTTTCAACAAATTTTTAGGGTGTCTATGTTGCCTACGAAGTTTCCACAACTTCTACAACAACCCATGTTGCTCTACAAACCCTTGGAATCCTTTGTGGCCCTCTACACTCAACCAACTTCAAAGAGGCATTGATACCTCTAAAAAACATTTTAGAGGCTCTACCATAGCTCTTTGGAAATATCTCTTCAATATCTCAAATGGTTATTTTGTAGAATCACATTTGGCTTCCTTGTTTGAGATATATCATCAATTGAATCTCAACATGTATTTGACCCAAGGAGGTCACACATACCACCATTTTCAACAGGATTTTTTTCTCTGGTTAGGAAACTATAGAAGTATTTTCACATATGGTTGGAAATATATCTTCAATATCTCGAATGGGAATTTCATGAAATATTATTTTTCTTTCTGGTTTGAGAGATATCATCGATTGAATATCGACATGTATTTGACCCAAGGAGGCTGTGCATACCACCATATTCAACAAGATTTTTATCCCTGCTCAAGAAACTACAGAAGGAATTCCACATGCAACTGGAAATATCTCTTCAATATCTCAAATGGGTATTTCACAGAATTTCATTTATTTGTCTAGTTTATGAGATATATTTGTTTGAAGCAGAACATGTTTGTAACTAGCGTGACTATATGAACTTCAAATTCGGTCTGGTTTTTCTCACTCCATGGGCTACCTCAGAACAAGTTCCATATATCGATGGAAATATATCTTTAGTATCTCAAATGGATCTTAGATAAAATTGGATTTCATCATCCATAGTAGAAGTTATGAATAGATTTGCAAAAGGATGTTCAGAGCCCCCAAAGTCACGATTTTCCCATATTATTTTTTAAAATTTTGGGATTTTATTAAAAATTATCTATTTTTCTACTCATGTACAATGTCATTGTGAACTAGGTTATGGGTCAACCAGAAACCCATGGTTATGGTTCAACCGCACAAAACCCAATACCCTTCTCTCCATTGGGTATTTTCACATTGTAATCATAATGGTATGATAATGAGGTTTCTCTTTTTAGCATGGGTGAAATGATGGGGACCATCATTTTCTAAGGGGGGTGAGGGGGGGAGGGAGATGATCCAAATTTTAAGGGTGTACATGGTCTAAATTTAGATGAAAAATTCATAAATCTATAAATTTAATATATTTGTCATGTGGATCAAGGAGATGCCCACCTCCTCATTAATTAATTGGGCTAACAGGTTAACCATGTGGGTCAAAACAATTCTCATCTCTCCATTATTGTATTGGGTTTTATTTTCCACTACTTAGTTAGATAGGTAGTTAGATATATTATTATAATAATAGGTACTCATTTAATCATCTCTTCCCATTATTGTATCGAGTTTTATTTTCCACTACTTAGTTAGTTGGGTAGTTAAATCTATTATACTAATAATAGAGACTCATTTAATGAGCTCTTTTTGACGTTGTCCAATGGACCATTTTGTAATGATATATAAAGGCTTACCAAGCCTTCTCATAATATCAAGTTACTCATTTTGGCTTCTCTTGTATTTTCTATTGTTCATTGTGAGATTAATTAGCTCTAAGTGATTTACTAGTAATTAGTTTTAGAGGTGAGACTTCTCTTTGAGCCTCACCTCCTAAGTACTCCATTTACATGTTTTGTTTTGTCCATGTTTCTTTTCATGTAGTATTGGAATGTGATGCAGCAGAATCCCTCACGACAAGCAAAACCAACATGGAAGCAGAAGCCAGCTGGAAGACGTCCAACGCAAGTTTTTGAATTTTTAAATTTTCCCTTGGAGTTGATGCACTGAATATAAATGATATCATTTAATTTAGGCGCCTTGGTAGAATGTACTCGGACCTGGAGCCATACGCTCTCGTCTGAGATAGACAGAGGCATTTATAGAAGTAGTTGCAGGTAGATAGAATTGAATTCTTAGATTATACATTTTTAGAGCGCAGGAGGGAAACCGGATATAGACACCCTCATTTGTATCATTGTAACATTAGCAAGAGAAAGAAGAGTCTAGAGCATAGGAGAATAGCAGAGAGTTATTGTAACGACCCTAATTGAATAAATGATTAAAGATTACAAAGCAAAATTAATTAAAGAAAATAAGTGTGATTAATTAAGTAATAATCAAACTAAAGATTACATTTAATGACTTGTGACATAAATTTAAGGGATAAATAAAAATGGGATAACAGGGATTGCGTATGCTACAGAGGGTGGCGTATGCAGGGCGAGAAGCCCAGAAATCCAGAGAGGAAAAAAATGTTAATGAAGAAACGAAGGATGGAGGACGGGGGTGGTTGAGGAGTGAATGCGTGAGTTGGCAGGGAGGGATAAGGAAAGGGAAGAGGGGGATGTGCACACCATTCGGGAAGGGAGGAGGGAATGGATGCGGGAAACAGGTGTTTTGCCATCTGCAGAGAGCCGTGAGCTTTACTATGATATATGTGCTCAGATTGAGACACGAGACTTACTGTTTATGACATATTGATCAGGGAGGCACCGAGTTGCTAGAGGTTTTGGGCACGGGGGCCAGGATATCTGTAGATATCCTGGAGCTAGGTCGTTTTCCTAGTTGGCAGGGTGGACATTAGTTTTGGGAAGTTATTTTCTGTGTCTGTGGCAGGACTGGACTGTGTAGCAGAGAGAAAGGCAGCAGGCAACATAAATTAGCATCAGAACCAGGTACTTTGTCAAGTTATGTATTTCTTTCTTTCTGTCATGAAATCAATATTTATTGATAAATCTAAGCTACTGAAGTTTCTGTTATGAAAATCAATATTATGCTTGAAAGTTATTATTTCAGTTATCCCATAAAATGTTTATGAGACTTAACGATGTTTAGAAATATAATAGGTTGTTATAGTTATGGAAGAGAACCCATGTATAGATCTTGAATTAATAGAAGAAGTTTATTCAGATTCATGGTTGTTGTGTTATTCTCTGTGTATGTGTGTTGAATGCTCTGCTTATGAATATTACTCACTGTTATGCATTTGTTATTATGTTGTGTGTATGATTTCGTGTGTTAAGATCGAAATCTGAGAAGAGAGGTGAGCTACAATTGTTTTCTCCTTTGAGAAAGGATTCTTACAAGGAGTGCAGTTGAAGTCGTCCACAAGGAGTGCGTTGACAGAAGGTTCGGGAGTTAAACTCTTGTTCTCAATTTGCTTAGAAGAGAAAGTGGGTTATACAAGCCGTGCAAGGAGTGCGCAGGCTAAGGAGAATCTCAGTCGTGGAACTGGGCATAAGTGTTGAAGGACTACGGCTACGAGCATACGCAGAGTCAAGGAAGCTCGAACAGTTGAAGTGTTCGCAGGTTTTCCACAAGGAGTGCATGCAGAGAACCTCGTTGAGGTTGAAGTTGTGAAAAGCTCAGGAAGGATAGGCCTCTGATTCGCTAAATATCAGCGTAAACAAGTGTGACTTGAAGTTGGGGAGAAACGTCACAGGTTGGCGAAAAGACGAAGGAATCTCATGGAGAGATACTCTCTTTCATTTCGTGGCTTAACCAAGGAAGAACGGACGGTCGAAATCTTCTGAAGAGATTTCGCGAAGTTTCGAGGATCGTCAGATCTTGCAGAGGAGAAAGGAGGTTACGGTGAGAAGGCTCCGAAGAGTTTTGAAGCTCAGGAGAAGCAGAGTCGTCGGTTCAGAGTCACAGAAGCCGTTAGATCTACATGTGGTATCGTGTATCAGGGACTCGTGAGTTGAAGCTCCTAAAGTTCAGTAGTAAGAGCAGCGATATCGTGAGATGTGATATGATCAGAGTCGTTCATTGAGGAGGACGTGTGTAAGGAGATTCTCTCATCTCGCAGACTCGGGCATCGGAGGTTGAAAAGGAAGTCCTTCAGTTTCGCGAGTAGCGAAGTGGCGATAAGATTTGAGCCGTCCATCTGAGGGGACAGGTGGCAGAGATCGGTGATCTCGCGAACTTGGGAGTTCACAGAGTGAGAGCCCAAGTATTGGGTGAGTAAAGTCATGAGGTGACGAAGGAGCGAGAGGATTGTAGTCATCCATCTGAGGAGGACAAGTGGCGAGAGATCGAGGGATCTCGCGAGCTCGCAAGTTGAGAGTCCGAACATTTGGTACTCCAAGTCGCGAGGTCGCAAGGCGGTGAGAGAAGGAAAGCCATTGGATCCGGAGCACAGGAGGACCATTGGATCCGAGCGAGGGATCGTGTTTCGGGACCTCGCAAGAAAAGGTCCGAGAATTTGGACGCGGGTGTCACGAGGTTGCGATATAGTGATATCTTGACAGCTGGAGAGAAGTGTGGGCCATAGCGGAGTGCGAGTGGAATACAGGTGGCACAAAGGATTCGCGAGTCGTGAAGTGCCGAGGAACCGAGGCTCATGTGGATTCCTATTCGTGAAGTGCCGAGGACCGAGGTTTGTGTGGACACATGGCAGAGCATAAGGTGGGACCGTGCATCTTGGGGACTCGCAGAATAGGAGGGTGAAACCTCGACGGTTCAACTGGCGAGGTCACGAGGTTGCGAGGTTGCGAGAGGTGATAACATTAAGCCTAGCCCATGAATTCATGTGGTGAAGGCACGCATAGAGAAAAGGAGCTATACCCTTATTGCCTGATTGGGTATTGCAAGGTTTGAAAGGAAGAGTTGGAGGGTTTAAGTCCCAAACTCGCGAGATAGTGAGATTTAGCTGATCTCTCGGTGGTAAAGGGGAGACCTCAGGGAAGATTGTTGTGGGTGAAGATTTCCCGATAGGGAAATAGAAGAACCTTCGAGTTCTTCGGGCCAAGAAGAAGAAGGTCCTGTGAGAGCGGATGTTCCTGGGTGGTGCGGACCTGCGTCAAAGTGGTATCAAAGCAGGTTACTTATCTGTATATTTCAGGCAAGAGAGGCAGGAGGTATATTTCAGGCAAGAGAGGAAGGAGGAGATAAGAGAACACTCTGATACACACGTCAAGTGGTATCAGAGCATAGAAATATTTCTTTGCTTTCTATAGCAGAGGAAAAGGAGAATCCACCACGCTACCAAGGAGATGAGGTAGACAATCACCCGATCCAGAGGAGGAAAGGGAAATGTCCAATGAAAGAGGTAGGCAAGTACAAAATCCAGATATGGAGAGAGAAGTGTGAAATCTTCGTGCCAGAATGGAGGACATGGAGACATCACAAAGGTGAAACGCTGATGCGGGAGATATCAGTGAATATAAGGATGAAAGTGATGTTGGACATGAAGAGGAATAAATCCCAACAGAAGATGCAGCCAATGAGAGTTTAATTAAGGCTATCGCTCAGATGATTTCGAAAACAAAAATGGACATTCCAACTTATGAAGGGAGTCTGGATGCAGAAGAGCTGCTAGATTGGATTAGAGCTCTTGATACTTACTTCGATTATGAAGACATCGAAGATGATAAGAAGGTCAGACATGTTGTCACAAGATTAAAAGGACATGCAACATTGTGGTGGGATGAACTGAAAGCTGACAGACGGTGTCAAGGAAAGCAGAAGATTAAGAGCTGGGACAAGATGATTGCGAAGATGAAGGCAAAATTCATTCCCAGGGACTATCAAATTTCTCTGTTCAGGAGGATGCAGAACCTGAGACAGAAGCTGATGACAATGAAGGAGTATACTGAGGAATTTTACAGGTTGAATATTAGAGCAGGTCAGGTATCTGAATGGCCTGAGGTATGAAATTCATGATGAATTAAATTTGGAAACCATCTGAACGGTGGAGGATGCTTACCAATTGGATCTGAAAGCTGAGGTGAAGCTGAGCCGTAAACAAAGTCAGAGGGGCAGAGGTAGGAGTCAGCCCAAAGGCAAATTAGTTTCCCAAGATAAATACCAGAAGACCAAGGAGGAATGGAAGAAACCTTAGGAAAAGGTTGGAAGAGGTGGAACCTCACAGAGAAGGCCATATGCTGAGCAGCGAGAACAACACACTGAGAAGAGAGGAGGATATGTTGATAATAATAGGTTTCCTCATACCAGAGGCAGAGGAAGAGGAAGAGGTGGAGTAATTACATGCTTCACGTGTGGAACGAATGGACACAAGTCATTCGAATGTCCAGAGAAAAAGAAAGAAGCAGGAGAGACTCACATCGCCGAAGCACAGAGGCGAGATGTTGATGCAGAGTACGCTGAAGGAAGAAGATCGCTAGTGATGCGAAAATTCCTTTTGACGCCAGATAAGGAGATGGAGAATCCGGCACAGAGGAACAGTCTTTTTAGGACTGCTTGCAAGACCAAGGATAGAGTGTGCAAGGTTATCGTGGACAGTGGAAGCACTGACAATCTCGTTTCAACCGAGATGATAGGAAAATTGGAGCTGGAGACAACTAATCACCCGAGTCCATACAAAGTTTCATGGCTACAGAAAGGACATCATATAAATGTCACTAAACAATGCTTAGTTGACATTAAGATAGGAGGATATAATGATAAAATTTTATGTGATGTTATTCCTATGGATGTTTGTCATTTATTGCTGGGTAGACCATGGCAATATGATAGAAATGTAATTCATGATGGGAGGATGAATACATATACCCTAGAAAAGAATGGGAGAACTCATATGTTGTGTCCAATTGAAGATAAATAAGTGAAACCGGAAGTAAGCAACAGAGTACTTCTCATGAGTGAGAAGGAACTTCTTACAGAAGTTAAGAAGAAGGAGGATCCACAATTCTTTGTGGTCAAAAAACCGAGAATTGTTCTGACTAGCACAAGAGTGGATGATTTGCTAGAAGAAGTTCAGGAACTGCTGGAAGAGTTCGTTGATATTATGGTGGATGAATTACCTCGTTCATTGCCACCGATGAGGAGTGTGAGTCATCATATAGACCTCATACCAAGAGCTAGTTTACCAAACAAAGCCGCGTATAGATTGACGCCGCAGGAAAATGAGGAGATTAAAAGACAGGTCCAGGAGTTGTTGGACAAAGGTTTGGTTAGGGAAAGCTTGAGTCCGTGTGTTGTTCCAACAGTACTCAGTCTGAAGAAAGACGGAGGCTAGAGGATGTGCACTGATTCAAGGGCGATAAACAAGATAACTATCAGATATAGATTCCCATTGCCAAGGATGGATGATTTGATGGATTGCTTAAGTGGGGCAATTTTTTTTTCAAAGATAGATTTGAAGAGTGGATATCATCAGAATCATATGAGAGAAGGTGACGAATGGAAAACAACATTCAAGACAAATGAAGGTTTGTATGAATGGCTTGTCATGCTGTTTAGCTTGACGAATGCACCAAGTACCTTTATGAGGTTGATGAATGAAGTCCTGAAGGATTTCATCGGGAAATTTGTCATCGTGTATCTGGATGACATATTGGTTTTCAACAAGACAAAAGCTGAACACCTGAAGCATTTGGCTATTGTGATGAATAGATTACAACAAGAGAAGTTGTTGATAAACATGAAGAAATCCTCGCTTATGAAGACAAAACTCTTTTATTTGGGTTTTGTTATATCTGCAAATGAGTTGAGGATGGATCCAGATAAGGTGGAGGTAATCAAGAATTGGCCATCACCAAGGAACGTGTTTGAAGTGAGGAGTTTCCATGGACTGGCTAGTTTCTACCGAAAATTCATCAGGACTTTTAGTGGAATCAGTGCAGCAATGATGGATACAGTGAATAAAAGACAAATCTTTTTACTGGACTGAAGAAGCTGAGAAGAGTTTCAATTTTTTGAAACGAAAGATTACAGAGCAACCAATTCTGGTGTTGCCGGATTTTCAGAAAACATTCCAGGTAAAATGTGATGCAAGCGGGTTTGCCATAGGAGAGGTCTTGAGTCAGGAAGACAGGTTGATTGCATATTTCGGCGAGAAGTTGAATGAGGCAAAAGAAAAGTACTCCACATATGATAAATAATTTTATTCCATCATACAGGCATTGAAAAAATGGAGGCACTATTTGATTCCCAAGGAATTTGTTTTATATAGTGATAACCATGCATTACAATTTGTGACTCAACAAGAAAAGTTGAATCAGAGGCATGTTAAATGGGTAGAATACATGCAGAATTTCACTTTTGTGATAAAGCATATTTCTGGTACTGCTAACAAAGTTGTTGATGCTTTGAGCAGGAAATGTTTGTTGTTGCAGGAGTTCAAAGTCCGGACGTTAGGCTTTGATGATCTTAAGGACATGTATGCATATGATTCAGACTTTAAGGAAGCTTATGAAGCAGCTAAGAATCCAGTGATCAGAGACAGAAGCTAGTGGATAGAGTATGTGATCCAAGATGGATTGATGTTCAAAGGAAATCAACTGTGTATTCTGAATTTCTCCATGAGGGAGAACTTGTTGAAAGAGAAGCATAGTGGAGGATTGGCTGGACATTTTGGCCATGATAAGACATTTGCAAAGCTAAGAGAAGCATACTTTTGGCCAGGGATGCGGTCAGAGGTCAAGAAGTTTGTAGACAGATGCAGAATTTGCCAACATTCAAAAGGAAGGAAACAGAATGCGGGTTTTTATCAACCATTTCCCATACCTGAGAGGCCGTGGGATGAAATTAGCATGGATTTTTTATTGGGATTGCTGAGGACACAAAGAAGTGTTGAATCCATCATTGTGGTAGTTGATAGGTTTTCTAAGATGGCACATTTTATTCCATGCCAGAAGACCAATGATGCGACTCACATCACAATTTTTTTTTTCAAAGAGATTGTAAGACTTCATGGATTGTCGAAAAGCATAGTTTCATACAGAGACACAAAATTCATAGGGAATTTATGGAGAACATTGTGGAAGAAGCTGGGGACTAATTTGATGTTTAGTTCTACTTATCATCCTCAGACGGATGGGCAGACAGAGGTGGTCAACAAAAGTCTGGGAGACTTGTTGAGAAGCTTGGTGACAAAATACCATAGCAGTTGGGATAGCATACTACCGCAAGCCGAGTTTTCTTATAATGATTCAGTGAACAGGAGCACAGGGAAAAGCCCATTTCAGATTATATATGGAATGCAGCCAAGAGGATTTTCTGAATTAATGGATTCAGAACAGACTGCGACTAGCAGTGCTAGTCCAGGAGAATTAACTGAAGCGATGAAGGAACTTCACAGCCAGGTGAAGGAGCGACTATTGAAGTCAAGTCAGGAGTACAAGCGCAGAGCAGATCAGCATCGGAGAAAACTTCAGTTTGAGGTTGGTGATTTGGTTCTGGCACATTGGAGGAAGGAAAGGTTCCCGAGAGGAACATACAACAAGCTGAAGATGAAGAAAATTGGGCCATGCAAGGTCTTGAAGAAAATGGGAGAGAATTCTTATGAGATCGAGTTACCAGATGGGATCGGAATATCTCTGATATTTAATGTTTCGGATTTACATCCATATAAAGTTGATGAAGCAGGAGCAAAAAGTGATGATCAACCAGAGGTTTAGTGGCAGAAGAAGATGCTAGTTGTAGAGAAGCCATAGATGGAGTAGATACTGAATAAAAGAGTGGGTAAGAAAACCAGGAGGAAAGAATATTTTGAATATTTGGTTAAGTGGAAGGGACATCCAGTTGAAGATGCCAGCTGGGAGACTGAAGCTGAGATTCGAAAGCATGGACATATCGTGCAGAATCTCATGGATAGGATCCCATGCAAATTTTCAAGCGAGGGAGTATGATGCAGAAGCATCCCTCACGACAAGCAAAACCAACGTGGAAGAAGAAGCCAGCTGGAAGACGTCCAGCGCAAGTTTTTGAATTTTTAAATTTTCCCTTGAAGTTGATGCGCTAAATATAAATGAGATCATTTAATTTAGGTGCCTTGGTAGAATGTACTCATACCTCGAGCCATACGCTCTCGTCTGAGATAGAAAGAGGAATTTATAGTAGTAGTTGCAGGTAGATAGAATTGAATTCTTAGATTAGACAGTTTTAGAGCGCAGGAGGGAAACTGGATATAGACACCCTCATTTGTATCATTGTAACATTAGTAAGAGAAAGAAGAGTCTAGAGAATAGGAGAATAGCAGAGAGTTTTGGAAGAACACCCATGTATAGATCTTGACTTAATAGAAGAAGTTGATTCAGATTCATGGTTGTTGTGTTATTCTTTGTGTATGTGTGTTGAATGCTCTGCTTATGAATATTACTCCCTGTTATGCATTTATTATTATGTTGTGTGTATGATTTCGTGTGTTAAGATCGAAATATGAGAAGAGAGGTGAGCTACAATTGTTTTCTCCTTTGAGCAAGGATTCCTGCAAGGAGTGCAGTTGAAGTCATCCGCAAGGAGTGCGTTGACAGAAGGCTCGGGAGTTAAACTCTTATTCTCAATTCACTCAGAAGAGAAAGTGGGTTATACAAGCCATGCAAGGAGTGCATGGGCTAAGGAGAATATCAGTCGTGGAACTGGGAAGAAGTGTTGAAGGACTATGACTACGGGCATACGCAGAGTCAAGGAAGCTCAAACAGTTGAAGTGTTTGCAGGTTTTCTACAAGGAGTGTGTGCAGAGAACCTCGTTGAGGTTGAAGTTGTGCAAATCTCAGGAAGGATAGGCCTCTGATTCGCTGAAGATCAGCGTAAACAAGTTTGACTTGAATTCGGGGAGAAATGTCGCAGGTTGGTGAAAATACGAAGGAACTTCGTGGAGAGATACTCTATTTCATTTCGTGGCTTAACCAAGGAAGAACGGATGGTCGAAATCTTCTGAAGATATTTCGCGAAGTTCCGAGGATCGTCACATCTTGCAGAGGAGAAAGTATGTTACAGCGAGAAGGCTCCGAAGAGTTTTGAAGGTCAGGAGAAGCAGAGTCATCGGTTCAGAGTCACAGGAGTTGTCATATATACACGTGGTATCGTGTATCGGGGACTCACAAGTTGAAGCTCCTAAAGTTGGGTAGTAAGAGCAGTGATATCGCGAGACGTGATATGATCAGAGTCGTTCGTTGAGGAGGACGCATGTAAGGAGATTCTCTCATCTCGTAGACTCGGGCATCGAAGGTTGGAAAAGGAAGTCCTTCAGTTTCGCGAGTAACGAAGTGGCGAGAAGATTTGAGTCGTCCATCTGAGGGGACAAGTGGAAGAGATCGGTGATCTCGCAAACTTGGGATTTTGCAGAGTGAAAGCCCAAGTATTGGGTGAGTCTAGTCGCGAGGCGCGAGGATGCGAGGCGACGAAGGAGCGAGAGGATCATAGCCATCCATTTGAGGAGGACAGGTGGCGAGAGATTGAGGGATCTCACGAAATCGGGAGCTCGCAAGTTGAGAGTCTGAACATTTGGTACTCCAAGTCATGAGGTGACGAGGCGGCGAGAGAAGGACAGACGTTGGATTTGGAGCACAGGAGGACCATTGGATCTGAGCGAGGGATCGTGTTTCGGGACCTTGCAAGAAAAGGTCCAACAATTTGGATGCGGGTATCACGAGGTTGCGAGATAGCGATATCCTGACAGCTGGAGATAAGTGTGGGCCATAGCGGAGTGCGAGTGGAATACAAGTGGCACAAAGGATTCGCGAGTCGTGAAGTGCCGAGGAACCGAGGCTCGTGTGGATGCCTAGTCACAAAGTGCCGAGGACCGAGGTTCGTGTGGACACGTGGTAGAGAATAAGTAGGGACCGCGCATCTCGAGGACTCACAGAATAGGAGGGTGAAACCTCAGCGGTTCAACCAACGAGGTCGTGAGGTTGTGAGGTTGTGAGAGGCATTAACATTAAGCCTAGCCCACGAATTCATGTGGTGAAGGCGTGCATAGAGAAAAGGAGCTATACCCGTATCGCTTGATTGGGTATCGCAAGGTTTGAAAGGAAGAGTTGGAGGGTTTAAGTCCCGAACTCGCGAGATAGCGAGATTTAGCTGATCTCCCAGTGGTAAAGGGGAGACCTTGGGGAAGATTGTTGTGGGTGCAGATTTCCCGATAGGGAAATAGAAGAACCTTCGAGTTCTTCAGGCCAAGAAGAAGAAGGTCCTGCGAGAGCGGACGTGCCTGGGTGGCACGGACCTGTGTCAGAATGTCTAATAATTAATAACATAACACTCTATTTCTAGAATTTATGAATGCTTCATACAACTTTAAACTCAGAAGATAAAACTGATAACAAAACTTCTCAAACAAACACTCAATTAAAAGGTTCTTTCTTAGGTGACAAGTCTRTACATTCYASGCTTATGAAATAGAGAGATGAATTTAAGATATTGTTCCTTGTGGMAATGGAAAACARTAATCAACAATCAACTTTTAATCACTCTTAGACATAATTCAATCATAACTCAATTCTATTCAATCAAACCTTTTTAGTACAGGAAACAACCAACATGATTGAGAGACTTCATTATATGGAACATGAAGGTAAGAGATGAATTCCAATGGTTCCTGTACCCACTAAGAAAACCACAATTACAAACTCAATATAATAACATTTTTTTTCTTAACAATATCACACATCAAACTCTTATCAATTAAATGTTAACCTACAGAATTAAGAAAGGAAACTATCAATTATGTCCCATGTCTAATTACTCACATTGATTCAGAAGCAAGTAATTCTATACTGAACTTAAAATATATTTGAAATCATTGACAACACACCACTGCTAAATCTTCACACTCACACAATCACACAAAGCATGTATAGGGAGGTTTACCTTGGTTGGGGCGATGGGCCCTTGCCAAACCAACAAGGTACCTCTAAAAAGATAACACACTGAAATGTTCTACTCATATTCATGAATTGCACAACAGATCATTTGTATTCCTTCAACTTGTAGATTGAATCAATAATTCATCATCGCGTACATTATAACAATATGTATCATTTTGTTCTTGATACTTGCTTCATTACACCCATACTATTCTATCACCTATACAATATCCCTTATAAAGAAGGTGAGTCGTTACTATCAAGACATAAGGATAGTTATCAAATATTTTTTGAAATATTACAATTGGAAATTCATATCGAATCTCTAGGGATGGACCTCATCCTCAGGACACGAACTGCATAAGTGATCAAGTCTACCGTGATCTCAAAAACTAATTTAGAGACTTCAATCCAACTGACTTCTTGGAATCTCCATCAGCATACTCATTCAACAGGTGAATTCTGGAAACATGGGTTTGGTACCGGACGAAACATAGTTGCAACTATGAGTAACGGATTAGGTGCGAAGACAATACCAGATCAGGTGCAAGACTGGTAATGAATGTAGTGCTGAGTGTGCTGGTACCAGATCCAGTGCTGAGTGTGTTAGTACTGGATGCAATGTTGAGTGTGCTGGTACCGGATGCAATGTTGTGTGGGTACCGAAATAGGTGGAGCCTTGGTAGCAGAATAGACTGGGTACCAGCTCGCACTATAGTTGCATTACCAGATCACACTATAGTTGTAGTATCGGATCATGCTAAAGTTGTAGTAACAGAATAGTGAGGTACCATACCAATATGCTTAAGAGTAAAGTGATTAGGATCATACATAATCAAGCATTTAATTGAATTAACTCAAGAAAAATAAACAAATCATTCCTTAACCACAAGTTACTTCTCTATGTATATAGATAAGTTCATCAAGTGTATTTATGGAGGAAACAATCAAGTATATACATATAGCATAGGTAAAATAGGCTAAGATATAGGAAAATATAGGAAATTAGAAGTGTCAACATGGAGACTCAACATTTCCCCCATGATAAATTTATTGCATGTCCTCATGCAACAACACCAAAACTGATACTCAATTTTTTTTTACAAAATTGAACCATTCCCCATCATTTCTATGGCTGTAAGATGTTAAGACCAGAAGCTTTGCTCCTCAGTTCCTTCTTAATCACTATGGTGTATTGGATCAACCGAAGACTTTGTTGAGTTTAGCAGAGACCTCTTCTTGTGCATCCTGTAACCTTAAATTTTGTTCTTTTAATTGTGCATTCTCTGCCTTAATGTGCCGATCCAATACTTGGTACTCTGTAACTTATTATTTCATCTTCCCAATCTTCACTATCAATTGTTGTTTTCTCAGTGGTTTTTCAGGATTATATGTGGTTGTTTGCTCAATCACCTCTTCTCGAGCTTCCTTTTCCTTTCTTAGACCCCTCAAGGTTTCTGTCACCAACCCCTCAGTCTCACTAATAATAGCTACATAGACACTTTCTTTCTCTGGAGAATTCAGGATATCAATGGGCTCTCTGTGAAGAGAAGGAACATGTGGAGTTGTTGTCTATTTGGCCATGCTTCTGGTGGTCCCTTGTATAGGAAGTGAGACTTCCTCAGATTTGTTGATAAGGGTGGAAGTCTCCTCAAACAACTTCCTCTTCTTCATATTAATAGAAGTTATAGGCCTGGACACGTGTTTCTCTTGTGTCAATTTGATTTTTATCTTGAAGGACCGAAGTGTGGGTTTTGGAGTCTTCCCTTGCTGATCATTCCTTATTTCCACTCTGAAAGATTGAGGTGTAGGCTCTGAATTTTTTTTCTTTTGATCCTTCCTTGTTTTGAGTTTCCCCTTGTTTCCACTTTTCATTTTAGGAGTTTATTCTAACTCACTAATTGGTTCTTGAGGAGACACAATAACTACCTCATAGGTGTTTTCCAACTCCTTAACCAATTCTTGAGGGAGCTCTACAGTTTCTTCAAGGGCATCATGTGAAACTTCTTGTTGATTTTTCTTATTCTTCTTTCGCTTATTACTATGTGGAAGTTGATCTTTAGGACTCGAGGCTAGAATAGGTCCTTTAGACTGGGCAGGTTTCTCCTTCTTAGATGTGGTGGTCCCTTCTAGAGTTCGTTCCGTTGGCACATTCTCCTTTTGACCCTTTTTATTTTTATGAATGTTGAGGTCATAGGTCTTTTCCAATTTGTTGGTTGGCTCTGGTGATAACTCAATGGTTTCTTCAGGATCACTATTTTATCGCTCACTTAGCTCAGAGTCCTTCCTCTCCTGTCATTTTTCTTTTGGAATCAAAGTTGGACTTATTTTCTAAGATTGGGAGGCTTTCTTCTTTCTGGATGTAGTAGGCTCCCCTACAACATAATTTTATTTATCCAATACCTCAATAGGTTGGGATGAGATGGGTGTAATAGTGGATTCTTTACCCCCTAATTCCTTCCCTTTGTATTTATTTTCCTTTCTGTTGGACTCCTCACTGTGTATTTCCGCTTCCTGCTCCTCTACAGATTTGGACATTCCTTCCTGAGAAATTTTTTGTTGGAGTAGTTGCTTCCAACTACTACCTTGTGTCCTGAAGGCATGGACAACTAAAATATTCATTAGGCCATGGTGATGGATGCTAGTTTCAGGTTTCTTGGAAGATGATTTCACTTCTCTCACCATTTTATTTAAACTCATCCATAGGAAGTGAGGAAAATCAATTTGTGGACCTCCTTCAAAATGTGATAAAAGATTCAAATGGTATAGGAAGGTTACTAAATACCTCCCTTCGCAAGTGATAAATATTTGAAAACTAATGAGCATTGTCCAATATTCCTCTTTGATGTATCTTTGAGGAATGCCCTTAGTCCAATCAAGGTCTTGATGTTCCGGCCTGAGAAATTTTTGAGAAAGCTTCCTGTCAATGATCACCGTCAATGATCACCCTCTTGAAGTATTTTTCTCCATACAAAGGGAGGCATGTAGCTTCTGCTATGGTGGCCTCTGAAATTGTTAACTTCATATCTCCAAAATGAACACTTTTTCCATCATATTTCTGCGCAAAAGAAAGAGAGACTCCTTCATGATAGCCTTTAAAATTCTCCAAAAATGGGACCTAGCTGACCTGTTCATATTTTTCCCTGGAAGATTGATATTATGGTGTTTCCCTATATAATTGGAATACAGGGTCATGCCTGTCGACCCCCATGATAGCTTAAAATGATTCTTTAAGGTGTATGAGGCACAGATAGAGGATCGAGGGTTGAGTATTGGATCAACGCAGACCGTGATGGAGTATCGGATCAACGCAGACTTTGATGGAGTACTGGAAGAGGATAAGTATGAAAAAGATACAAAGGCACATGATCCTAGTGTGAATACAGGCGGTGTGACAGTAGAAATGGTAAATAACGCTCATCTGGATGGAAAATCCATCCAGTGGAGCATTTATAAATTGAGATTTGGTTTACAATGGTCACATCGAGGGTAATGATGACAAGGTAAGAAGGTCGAATTCATGAATAAATTATAGACTCGTATGAGAGTTGGGGTCATACCATATTCACGGGATTGTTAGATAATGACGTCAAGAGATGTGGTCGTTATGACCGGAACTCGTGAGTATGAAATCAACTGACATCATCGGGATCATGGTTTGACATGCATAAAGATGCGACTCGAGTCATTCGTATGGCATGATATTGAATCATGGGATTATGAAGTTTCTCTACCAGATAAATGGAAGGCATGAAATTGGTCTTGTAAGAAACACAATTACCTCATACTTCTTAGTATTTCGGGTATATAGGAATGTTTTCTTCATAAGGAAATGTAGACGAGGATTTCCAAAAGTTCGTGGTTAGGGAGTGTGTCATGATTTGATAGTAACCATATGTTTAATACATAATTAGTTTAGTTTCTTAATAAAATGAAAACAATGTTGAGTTTATATGTCCTAAAAATTAAATCAAGTAGCAAAACTTGAATATATGATAAGAGCTACCATCACCTTCTTACCAATACTGGATCACCTAAGTACCATATGAGTGCAGAGTTGTGCTCAGTACCAGATGGATGCAGGGATTTTCTCAGTACCAGAATAGTGTGGACCTTATCCTTTGGTACCAGATGAGCATAGAGGCGACCATCAGTACCGAATGAATGCAGAAATGTTGTCCAGTACCAGATGGACATAGAATTCCTCCCACAATACCAGATGAATGAATTTTTTTTGTCTAGTACTGGATGAACACATACTTTCTCCTTTGGTACCAGATCAACACAGAGGTGACCATCAGTACTGCATGAACACATACTTTCTCCTTCGGTACCAGATGAGCACAGAGGTAACCATCAGCAATGGATGAACATAGACTTCCTCTCATAGTAGGAGATCAATGCAGAGATGTTGTCCAGTACCGAATGATCACAGAGGAAAACATTGTAATCTGGTACCTAAGTAGAATTTGACACAGTATCTGGTGGTAGTGATTTCTAGACTGAAAATTTTGTAGGCTTCACTTTGTAGAAGTAGTTTTCACTTCCTTTTTATTACAAAAATAATAATCCTAACTACTACTTTCCTGTGGATTTTTCTCGAGCCCAGATTAGTTAATGCTCATCGGTGTTTTCAATTTTAAAGAGTCTTAAAAACTTAAAGAAAACTCTATATAGTGTCCCGTGGATTTTTCTCGAGCCTGGGCCAGTTCCTGCTCGTCGGTGTTTTCAATTTTTAAGAGTATGAAAAACTTAAAGAAAACTCCATGTATTGTCTTGTGGATTTTTCTTGAGTCCAGGCCAGTTCCTGCTCGTTGGTATTTTCAACTTTTAGGAGTCTAAAAAAATTAAAGAAAACTCCATCTGGTAGATGTCCTCCTTATTCATTTATCTACATGAGAACACAACCAACTTTTTGTTTTTGTTAGTTACATTATATATATATATATATATATAATTTAATGACACACCTATTTACAAATATGTACATAGACAAATTAATTCACACAATCAAACTTACTATGGTGGGTCAGTAGGAGGAGAAACCCCCTTTCTTACCAGTTGCATTTCAGAATTTTGAAGAACATTTTTGAAAAAATACTCTTTGGATAGAGACTTATGATAAACCTTTAATCGATTTCCATTTATGACAAAGGTATTTTGATTCTCATCAATATTTTTTATCTTTATTGAACCATTGTCATAAACTGTATCAACTTCATAGGGTCCCAACCATCTAGTAGACAAGTTACCTTTAAAAATTTTGAACCTACTATCATATAGGAGGGCCCAATCACCTGACTGAAAAATACTTGTTTTTAATGTACTTGTCATGCCATTTAGTCCTTTGTTCTTGTATAAGGGTGTTCCTTTGAAGAGCGTCTTTTATGATCTCATCAATCTCATTTAATTGTAATAGCCTCTATTTCTGAGCCTCATCCAGATCCATCCCTAATTGCATGGTAGTCCTGAAGGTTTTTACTTGAAATTCTATGGGAAGTATCACTTGCTTCCCATACACCAAATCATAAGGTGTATGGCATGTTTTTTTTCTCCAAGATTTTCTATAGGCCCATAAGGCCTCAGGAAACCTATCAACCCAATCATTTTGATGCAGTTGAATAGTCTTGGTAAGAATAGCCTCTATCACCTTGTTAGTTGATTCCACCTACCCATTTTATTGAGGGTGATAAGGTGAAGATTTTATATGTTTGATTATGTACTATTCAGTAAGCGCTTTGACCAAATTTGAGGTGAATTGGGTTCCTGTTATAACCCTAAATGGCACTATCCCTGCTTACCTGGCATCAGGCCTACTCATTGCCTTTCCTTGCCAAAGCCATGCTGAACAGACTCTTCAAAAACCTCCTAAATCAAGTAACCCGCACCCTAACCTAGCACTGGGTGCATTGGGATGCTGGCAGGCCTTCTGCAGCACGCATGTGAATGCTGGCTGGCCCACAACAGCCCGCGTTTACCTAACAAAGCAAAAAATAAGGAAAGTTTCCGCCGGGACGAAGAGCTTTTTGTCAGTTAACTAGAACTCCCAGCCATGCATGGCCGAGAGTTCACCGAAAACCCTATCTCCTTATAGCCTATAAAAGGAGGGGTAGGGGTACTATTCAAAGGAGGAAAAATCATAGCAAAGAAACTCTGCCAAATTGCCAAGTCCGTTTTGTCCCAACCCTTTAGCCTTGCC
>JZKD02S2444446.1:280808-379896 GCA_000966675.3 Picea glauca | reverse complement strand
ATAAATTGTAGGTGTAAAGGGTATAAAAACGATTCCAGATCGGAGCCCAGTGACAAAGGTGTAAGGACAGATGGCAGTGCGTAAGGTAACAAAGAGCTTAGGAAGGTGACAAATGGCTTGTAGACGTGGGTAGATTTGAGGACCTTATCTCTTCCTCGGATAGTTATTATTTGCGTGGATGAGATATGGTTAACCACATGTCAGGATTTACAACATGGTGGACACTTAGCACCGACGAGCTTTGGTTATTGTTTCTGTTTGATTAAATTAGTCTAGCTAGTTGTCTTTCAGAGTCCCACATGCATGGTGTCCAGTCTCCATTTATTGCATGTGTCCGTACTACTCCGGGAGTTATACAAATTCTGCATTAGGAAACTCCGGAAGTGTCAAAGAGTCGAAGTCCCGAAGTCCTTGATGAGGATGGTTAAAGTAATCTCAGGTTAATTAACAGTAGGCGTGAGTTAATTACTTCGGGAGAAAGTCACTCCAAGAGACTTTCACGCTTCACATTCAAAAACTCACGAAGTCCCGAATTGGCGCCATGTCTAAGTATGGTTAAAATAATTCCAAAATTTGGCAAAATGACAAAAGTTTAGCAGGGGCGCTAAAGTAGCAGGGTCACCCAGATCGCGGTTTGCAAAACTGATCGACGTCTCAGATTCATTTCGGAAATAAGAGGTGCCCAAACGTGAATCTCCTAAAAGGGTTCCGAAAATAAAACCATGGTATAGCTTGAGAAGAAGTTGTGTACACATTCAATTATCTCCAGTGGCCTCAAACAACGTGCAAGCACATCAATGCTCGATACAGAACGCATCTCTGTCACAGCGATACTGACATTCAAAAAAGGAAAAGGGATGTTCTCCTCATCTTTATGTTTCTGAAACCATACGTTTAGTGCATTTTCCAAGCTGTCCCCTTTCTAATCACATATGCCCACTTTCATTCCCTGGACATCATACCATAGCTCTTTCGAAAATGGCAGTGCACAAGGATTTGTGAGACAAATTCAGAGTTGTCATTCTCCGAGGAAAACCACATATAGTTGTTGGTTTTATTTTGAACTTTGGGTCTTCCAAAGCATCTTCCATCACCATTTCCACATATGGACCTCGTCTTGTAGAAATTATTCTTTGTAACCTAAATGGACAGTTCACTGATCTATCTCAGGATGAGTTCCCTAGTGCCCAATCTTAGAATATCTTCTTCATCTTGTAAGATAATTGAAACCTTGAGAAGATGTGTTATGTGTCGGTTCAATTCCTGTGGTAGAGGTCCATGAACACCTAATTCTTCCTCTTTTGTTTATCCCATAGACCATCTATGTGAGTGTTCCGAGTGGGAGACATCAACAAGTCGTTTCAGATCTGTTTAGTGTTGATTTGTGAAGAGTTAGGATGAAATTAAATGATGAATATGATTGTAAATCTATATACAATGACTATCGTAATGCTTACAAGGCGCACAACTAAAATAGGTTCCAAAATTATATGTCTTAAATACTCAATCTTTGTACTGAGCAAGTTTATACTATTGTTTTATTTTCATTATCTCTTCTATATGGTTAAGCACTAAATATAGCTTTGTTTCTTTGGCATATGCTATAGCAACCACGAAGAACTAAATTTGAAACGAAAAAGGTTGAAGGATACATGGCAGAATTGGTATGCACTCCCAAACTTATAGTTTTCTTTTTTGCTATTTGCGTATTATCTAAACATAGCTAAAAAACATGTTGAAAATCACAACTTAAAAGATGGAGCAAGTAATAGATGTTGAGTGCTATCAAATAGATGCAGACTCCACTGTACATGACAACATCGACCAGGTATTGCATAACAATGCCCTTTTCAGATTAGATACATTCTCCTATATTGTGGGAGATTGCCTCTTCGATGCATTTCAAGTACTATTTCACTTCCGTTATTCCTCGACCGAGCTGCGCAATGGATTGATAGATCATTTCTTGGCTTGTTTAGAAAATGGCAACGTTGAGGCATTAGAGTCGTATCAATACAAATTGGCATCTGATTTTCTTTGCCAATTGCATGGAATACATGATGTTAGTACATATCTTTCAAAGATGCGGTTGTCTGCATCTGCAACTTTGCCTCCACATGAGAGAGGACTTTGGGGAGATACATTTTATATACGGTGGCTAGCCAAGTGGTTGAATATATCAATTGGAATTTGATCATTAACAAGAAAAAGAAGATATCTACTATTCAACAAAACTGCATCTAGAGATCCATATTGCATCTTATTCTATGATGCCAATCCTCTAAGTGGTCATTATGAACCACTACTCTATAAAAAATTATCCATGTGTAATCTTGGAGGATATGATATTTACTTGTCCCTCGCCGGAACAGACCTTCATTCGCACTGGAAATGAATTATGTATCATATACACTCTCATGGATTAAACATAGGAACAACTAATACATCTACTTGTGGAGATAGTCTGTTCAATGCAATTTGTTATTTGGTAGCAATAGAGTTTGATGTGCACTCACTGCGCCTTTACACTGTGCAATCCTTTTGCAATGCAATTATAGGTGGCAGTCAACAGGCATTTAACTGCTTGCATCAACACCTTCTACCATATCTTATAGAAAGTATGCCGACAGTTGGAAGTTGGTAACAACACCTTGTAAACATGGCAATGCCATATAAGAAAGGAAATATAAAGGGTGGGACATTTTGTTTACAATGGATATCTATCATATTCAGAGTAAATATCCAAGTCTGGTCAACCCTTTCAGAGGATACTGTCCATTTCTACTGTATTGATTTAAACTACGATGAAACAATTGACATCATGTCGTCGAAAAGAGATACGCTACACATCCATTATCAACCTTTGATAAGAAATACTTTCATTTCAAGATTCATTGTCCATGCCAACCAAACCACATCGAATCTACATAAGCGTCTCATATTGTCTAATCACAATGAAACTCATCCCAAATGTCATCAGGTCATAGAGAGCTTAAACAAAAAGCGTAGACTAACTTATCACAACTTGAAAAAGGCCATATTGAAAGAAATAAATACATTGGTGCACTTCCTTCTAGACCTCTGAATTGTACGATCGATCATCATGAGGTGAAAGGGAGCTCGACCAAGAAACACAAACTCACATATCACAACCTAAAAAAAGTTGTGCGTGCACAACACGAGTGCATTTACACAGTTCCTATTGAACACAAACATCACATGTCCAATGACAAAGACCATCACCCTTTGTATCATCAACATGGTGAGGAGGCAAGGATTGTAACAAATGTCGATTCGACCTTCAACATGGCTTGTCAACAATTGAAACTAGTTTCGAGTGGCAACCATAAGTTAACCTACCACATGTTGGAAAAACAAATAAGTGAGAGAAACAAGTGCAACTACTTATCCCACAGTGGTCATGATACCGACCGAGGGGGAAAAATCACATTTCTTAAATTAGAGCCAACACTGTGCAATGCTAGCCTTGAAAACCAACAAACACTTGATACGCATCCTCATCTAGGAAAGAAAGTTGCAAAGCAGACCTATATGAAACAAACTGAAGACACTCCTTCCATTGCATGTGCGATTTGCGAAGAATTTAATTTCGCAAAGAACATTAAGTCTTTCACCTCTGAATTGAAAAAAGAATACATCAGCTTGAAACTAAATGATAGAAAATTTTCCGCTAGAAAAATTTGTCTTCCATGCAAATGATCACTTGAAAATAGAAAATTGTCACAATTTGCAACACCTGACCAAATAAGATGTAACAGACCACTACCATATGTAAGTACACTTACAGAACTTGAAGAGAGACTTGTGTCTCTGCGAATTACATTTGCACAAATCAGACCCTGGGGCTATAAACGACCCCAAACGGGCTTAACTTGATCAATTATTAACGTGCCTGTCCAACTAGATGTTGTCCAGAAAGCATTGCCACAATTCATGAGTGAAACAATGAATATTGGTGTAGCTCTCAAAAGACGTTTTCAATGCAAGAATGCATACCAGACAGGTAGAGTGTGTGTGCACATTGTCATGAAAGCATTAAAAGAATTATGTTCCAGGACCCTGTACAAAGTAGAAAACATTTTTATAAATGAGAACTGGGGCCATGTCCTTGAACAAGGAAATGACAACTCTACACAAACTTTTGACACTACTAGTGAATTTGATACAAGCGATGAATCAGAGAATGAAAGACCTACTGAAACATTGAAGGATTCATTGACTCACAATGCATTCATGACTTGTAAGACAAGATTGTCAAAATCACACCTGTTGAAGGGAAACATCCACTTGGAATATTCAAGGACAAATTTGTTGAGGAAATGAACTTCCCAACACTGTTCTATGGATATCCACGTGCCAGTGACATCATAGAATGATTAAGCTACCAAAAATAGTTCAACGGGAACTGCTACATTCAAGCGGTGACTTATCCAGTCACATAACAAATTTGTTTTTCAAAACAATGTGCATAATAATTGAGAAAGTGCTCTCTTGCATGTGGGTGAAAATAAGAAAAGGCCAACTACGAGGAAGAATTTTATTGGCCAAATATGTCAAGTACAAAGAAAACCTAGAAAAAATCCTAAAATCTGATATTGAATACATAGATTTCAAAAACATTCACATCTCTCCTGACTACTTGCAACAAAACAAGAAAACTATATTTGCAATGATTCAACAATTGTGACCTCCAACTTTTTTCATCACAATTACAAGTGTGGAGCATCACTGGGGTCTGTTGGTGACTACGATGTCTGCATTATATAGGAACAAGAAAAGGAAAAACAAACCGAGACATTGGAAAATGATAACATTGACTACCTTATAAGAAAAGATCGAGTGACATGTACTGGTTACTATAGCCAGTGAATGCTTTGAGGCAATTGATATGTCATGATGAAACGTTCTTCGGAAAAATATTGGACTACTATTTTGTGACTGAGTTCCAAAATAGAGGGAGTGAACATGACCATGCACTGTTATGGATAGAGGGTGCACCAGTGTATGGAAATGACAACAACTCACAAATCAAGTAGTTTCTGGACAAATACACATATGCTTTCATAAAACTGTTATTTTAAGAAATATACGCATATGTTCGTCCATGCGATCTGAGTCGTCAAGGAAAAACAATCCTAGTTGATATGTAAAGAAAGAAAAAGATATCTTCGTCGATACCGAAGCCTAGTTTCATTACTTTGTGATGTCTTGTGCCAATCAACTTCTTAGTTTCACTCCCATTGGACACTAAGATAGCGACTATTTAATTCCCTATCGATATGCATTCCTTAGCAAAGCATTTAATGTTTTAGATACTCTTATATGTTTTAAATCTAAGGGCGTATATCCCAACACATTAAATGTTGTATAGTGATATTCTTTTGGTTATTTTTTATTTTATTTTCCTAATTTTGTAAAATATACGCATCTGTCTGTTTGTTCATTTTATTTGTTCATGTTTGTCCACGCGATCCGAGTCGTCAAGGAAAAACAATCCTAGTTGCTATTTAAAGAAATAAAAAGATATCTTCGTTGATATTGAAGCCTAGTTTCATTACTTTGTGATGTCTTGTGACGATTGACTTCTTAGTTTCACTTCCATTAGACACTAAGGTAGCAACTGTTTAATTCAAGCTTGAATAAAATGTGTATCGATATGCATTCCCTAGGAAATCATTTAATGTTTTAGATACTCTTATATGTTTTAAATCTAAGTCATATATCCCAACATATATTAAATGCTATGCTTGAGGGGTATATTGATCTCCTTTTTTGTTATTTTTTTTTTATTTTCTTTTTTAATTTTTGTAAAATAGGAAATAGTTTATTGTCAAACTTTTATTGATATAATTTTAAGACTCCAACCTATATACTAGCATACTTCGTGTAAATGGGAATGTCGAAGTAATGAACTGATTATAAATTCATTGTGATTTCTACAATAATTGTTACAAACCGTCATTAAGTAATAGAAAATTTTCGTTGTTTCTTACTGTTTGTTTGACGATGGGATCCGGCAACAACTTCCAACATGAAATGAAAAGATGAGGTGTGGGGACAGGAGACTAAAAGAACACAACAGAAAGATAAGGCTGACAATGACCACTATGGAAGAGCACTGAGCGACGATAAAGGTCATCACAATTTTCCATGGTCATGATTATGAAAAGAATAGAGCATTGAGCGACGATAAGGATACTTACAATTCTCCATGATCATGATTATAAAAAGACAACTACGATGGAGAAGAGGCTCCATGGTTACTTTTCTACCTCTACTCAAAACTCACATTATCTAGGGTAAACCTTAAGCATCAACAGACTTGTTATACATGCCTCTCGTAGTGTATATTGTAAGCACTTTGAAATTTAGAATGCATGTGCAATTTAATAGGCAACGAAGGAAGGGAGTGGTGCGCCAAGCATCCTTTCTCCAACGGCTACATAAAATTTGAATTTGAACCATTAAATTATAATGCATGCCTCCTCCTTCCTGTAGCAACAGATGGTAGAAAACAAGCAGCAAAAGAAATGATATGCCTTCATAAAACTGTTTTTTTAAGAAATATACGCATATGTCCATTTGTTCGTTTAATTTGTTCATGTTCGTCCACGCAATCTGAGTCATCAAGGAAAAACAATCCTAGTTGATATTTAAAGAAAGAAAAAGATATCTTCGCTGATATCGAAGCCTAGTTTCATTACTTTGTGATGTCTTGTGACGATCGACTTCTTAGTTTCACTCCCATTGGACACTAAGATAACGACTATTTTATTCCCTATCGATATGCATTCCCTAGCAAAGCATTTAATGTTTTAGATACTCTTATATGTTTTAAATCTTAGGGCATATATCCCAACACATTAAATGTTGTATAGTGATATCCTTTTGGTTATTTTTTATTTTATTTTCCTAATTTTGCAAAATAGGAAAAAGTTTATAATAATAAGGGTTATTTGCCAAACTTTTATTGATATAATTTTAAGACTCCAACATATACACTAGCATACTCTGTGCAAATGGGAATGTCGAAGTAATGAATTGATTATAAATTCATTGTGACTTCAAGTTCTACCCCGCCAAGTATTGATTATAATTATTTATTTACAACATTTGACGAGTTTTGACAATGTTATAAAGAAGACAAAATCAGTGATCAAGAAGTGGAAAACAATTGCCAAATGAATGGCTTGAATTGCCATGCTTCTTAGTGAAGAGACATCTTTTAGCATACTACAAGAAGATCAAATATTATGAAGGAATTATCCACCATGGGAATGGCAACTTGTCCCAATGAAAATTTATGAGGCAATTAAAAAACACTTTGGCCAGATTCAAGTTGTAGCCCTGCAAATATCTTTATTGATACATTAATCATCATATCACAGAATTTTTGGTAAACCCCTCATTCCCCCAAAAAAATTGACCCTACATGAGGATGCATCATTGAAGTCATAACTTGAAAGCCCAAGTAATAGATCCCATGATAGAGATAACCAATATATATGAAGGAATCATAAAACAATATTCAAGACCACAAATATTTTGGAAACTTGATAGAGGATAATAAGATAATAATTTCCTAATAGAGATTCATCATAACTTGAGAGCCCAAGTAAAAAATCCCATGATAGAGATAACCAATATATATGAAGGAATCATAAAACAATATTCAAGACCACAAATATTTTGGAAACTTTGATAGAGGATAATAAGATAATAATTTTCTAATAGAGGTTCGTTGAGAAAGGGCAAATGAAATTCCATGAAGATAATGTAGCATGTGTTTATAGAGATTTAAAATGGATGAAAATTATCTCAACCACCATGTAGTGAATATGCAAAGGATGATCAATGTTGAGGAGAGGAGACGTAAGCACAATGTGATTCAATTGTAGTATTAAACAATATTGTCTAGACAATGATGAAGATTTATGAGTCAACTGATATGAAAGATTGACTTGTTTTCTATGCATCTGTGTCATTTTCTATTGTTTTGTATGCATCTATGTTATGTTTTAAGGAAAAATATTTAGGAATTGTCAAGAGCATGTTACATTCTTATGTTTGAAGACTCAAATACAAACTTTTACATCAAATATTAGGAGTATTTTCAACTTTTGATTAAACAATAGCCTATGCATATACATATTCATTTGAATCATTTTTTAGTTGTGTTGAAAATTTATTTTCTAAGTTTTATAATTATTTAATTCTAGTTATGAAAATTGTTAACGATGTATACTTTCTATTATTTAAGATTGGTATCTGGTTGTTTTAGTTTTATGTTTTTTTGTTTATGAGATCTAATTTACGCAACGAATTTTAAGGTTATGGCCTTAGAATCGTTTGTGTAGCAATTTGACTCCTTAAATCTACATAGGTGTACGTATCCTACCCCTTATAGATTGGAACATGTAACTTCCTCAAAGGAAACACATTCTCTTAACCATTAGACCCATGAAAACCTTCTTAAATTACCTTAACATTCGCATTGACCCATTTAAAGATATGCTAGTAAAATTCAATCTAAACTAATTTTTAACTTTCATTATTTAGTTCAATTGTCTTTTTTTTTTATCATTTGATATAATAAATTTCACTTTACAATTCAATTTAGAATATAAATTACAATTCAATTTAGAATATAATTGTAAAATTATTTAATGTTATAATAGATTTCACTTTACAATTCAATTTAGAATTTAAGTTTTCTTAGTTAAATAATTTAATTCAAATTATAAAATTATTTAAAACTTCATAGATTGGATTTTTAGTTTGACTTAGCAAAGATTTTCAATTCTATTAGGTAAAATAGATTTATGATTTCACTTTTTTACATAAGCTTATCAAATTCGTTTAGATTAGTAATATTTTTCTTTACTTGACCTTTAAGGAAGTAGATTATCTTCAATATAGAAGTGGGGTTAAAGATTTAATATAAAAAGTTTTTTTAATCATATTTTTAATTTTTTTAATAAAAAATGATTAAATAAATTTAATATAATATTTGAAAAAAAAAAAATTTAAAATAGCAATCCAATGCCTATGTAGGCACCTGCAGAGTGGGTGTGGAAAACAATCAAATTAATTTGTATGAAAATAAATTAACTAAATTTAATATAATATTTGAACAAAATTAAAAAATAATAATTCAATGTATATATGTACAGGGTAATAAGCACCTACAAAGTTGTCTTTATTACATATCACTTGTAAGTTGGTTAAATGAGAGAGATGAATATTTAGTTACTTTCCCTCCAACAAAGAATCTGCCTTCCTTATTTTAATTCATTTTTCAAAGAGTTTACCTTTGCATTTGTTGTTATTTAACGGGGAAACATTAAATTCTCGGTCAATGATGCACTATATTTCATGGATATCTATCACAGATTGATGTTAATTGACAGGAAACGATTTCTACAATAATTATTACAAGTCGTTAAGTGATAGAAATTTTTCATTGCTTCTTACGGTCTGTCTTACGATAGGATCCGGCGACAACTTCCAACATGAAATGAAAAGATGAGGTGTGGGGATAGAAGACTAAAAGAACACAACATAAAGATAAGGCTGACAATGACCACTATGGAAGAGCACTTAGCGACGATAAAGGTCATCACAATTTTCCATGGTCGTGATTATGAAAAAGATAGAGCATTGAGCAACGATAAAGATACTTGCAATTCTCCATGATCATGATTATGAAAAGGACAACTACGTTGGAGAAGAGGCTCTATGGCTATTTTGCTACCTCTACTCAAAACTCACATTATCTAGGGTAAACCTTAAGCATCATAAGACTTGTTATGTATATTGTAAACACTTTTTAGTTCAACTTTGTTTATTTTAATTTAATTTATATGTGGGTAAAATCTTTTTAATCTTTTGTGATGCTTTATATATATTTTGTATTATTAAATCAATGTTTTTGAAAATAAAAATTATTTTTCAAATATTAAGAATTAAATATATCTTATTTTTATAGGCGGTTGGATTTGATTTAACAAATTTTTTGTGTTTAAAACAAAATTGTCAGAAAACAAATTTTATTTAAAAAAAATCATACATCTACATGATTATGGAAGTCAAGGAGAAAGAATATGGCTACTATATTTAAAATGCAATAAGCCTTGAGTTGCTTGCTATTGCTTGTGTACATTGATTCATGTAAGTTTTGATTGTAAATGTATAGTGACCCAAGAGTTTAAGTCATCAAAAATACATAGAGTATAGAGGCACTTAATGTAAAACTGAAATCAATTTTTTCAGAGTTAAACTTCAATTATATTTTATATTTGTTTGCACTTGACGTAAAATTGAAGTCAATTTTTTCAAAATTGAACTTCAATAATATTTTATATATGTTTGTGTAATTCGTGATGGATTGGGAAACTAGATATTCTGGCATTGATCTTCAATATTGCAAACAAGTATCGTAGAGTACAAATGCGCTTGACATAAAATAAAAATCAATTTTTCTGGCGCCAAACTTCAATTTTATTCTGTGTCTATTTGTGTAATTCGTAATCGATTAATTCGTAATCGATTGGAAAATCGTAGGTTCCGGCCACCATTGATGCTCAATATTATAAACAAGTATCGATTAATATTATTCATAATAATAAGGTGTATGGGTGAAGTGTAGTGAGCATTTCTTTGTCATGGCGATATATGAACTCTATCAACAATACTTTATCAACTCCTTTGCTTTGACTCAATGAATAAAAAAACTGTATATCGATAAATAAATAAACAAAAAATAAATATAAATAAAAAAATCATGAGAGGTAGAGGATATTAATTAGAGTTGTGCTTCACAAATTGAAATAGAAATATTAGGATCAGTTAAATTGTTACATTGTATTCAAAGGGAAACATTAAGTTAAGTTCAATTCAAAGACATGTAATTTATTTTTATATTTTTTTTCATGAAAAAAATGTAACTCTTTTTCTAGAGAAAAAGAAGGTATAATCCTTAAGCATAGTAATGCAAATGATAAAGATAGCATTAAGCTAATTCATAATAATTCAAGGATGATTTTAGGGACTAAATTTCGCTCATGGGTTAATTTTCCATGGTTTTTCCCAAAAAGAGATTCGCTATTCTAAAAATGATTCGCCCAAATTATATATGATAAAATTATTTTACCTTTAAAATCGCCAAAATTTTATACAAACTATATAAAATCCTTAGAAATTTGAATATTTTTACAAAAATATTGCCAAACATTTATAGTTGGCATATGAAGGATTACTAAGATTCACCCAAGTTTCTAAATTTTAAAATAAATTCCCATCCTTAAAATCATCCTTGATTCATATAGTTCATCATAAGAGTCTTGAGAGTTCCCAAAGGCCTTTACAAAAAAAATACAAAAACCTCTTCTATCCAAAACTTTGAATCAAATCAGGATCCTCTAGCAAAATGTATTGAAAAAAATTGCCTTCCCTTTTGGAGATTAGCTCCTCATCAAAGAATACCTCCATATAACCATTTGATTTTTATGTAGATATAAGCTTCCTTTGAAAGTATATCAACAAAGGAATTTAATTCACGAAAAATATGCATAAAATTGATATGATAGAAAGATGTTGAGATGAGTCGTTGCCCAAGTAGTTGAAGATCCAAATTAACAAGATGTATAGACCCATTCAACCAATCAATAGTCAATTTTGTGTCTCCATAGACCTGAATCACTAACACACTCCTCTCCATGGCACATTTAAGCAGAGCAAACAAAGCAGAGAATTCACCCTTATTATTTCTATCCACGCCTAAATTTGTTGTTCCTATGATATAATGGGACCTTAAAAATTGCGGTTTGAAACCCAACCCACAAAGTTTGTCTACTCTCTGGCAAGCACCATAAAAAAAAACCCATGCCACATTGGGATTAATCCCGATAGTAGCCATCGCCCTTGGCTTTTTTTTATTAGAGGAATCCTTGTATAGAGTCATCAATGCCAAAACCTGTTGGGAAACCTTAAAGGAGGGGAGATTTGTACCTTCAAAGATACATGAATTACGTGTCAACCAGATGTCCCATGCTCCTAGAATTGGTAGAATCCAGAATACTTTCAACCAACACTCGTGGAAACTGACAGACAATGAGTCTTGTATCCCACAAATGACATTGACCTAGGTGACTTTCAATTTCCCACCAATGTTGATGAGTAAAAGAGAAATCCGAGAACAAATGGATGTTGGATTTGGTTGATTGCTTGCAAAGATAACATAAGCCTGAGCTTTTCTTTCCCCGTTGCACGTTCCTTGAGAACAATCCAAAAGAAGATAATGTATTTTGGTGGCCCTTTAATCTACCAGAGCTACTTATACCACCAATAAGAGTTGTCTCCTCCATCAAATATCATGTCTTGATAGAAAAGCTTTGTCATATAATGGCCCCCTGAATTGTTGAAATACCATGCTAGTTCATCCTCTATATCCATTAAATTGAACATGAGATCTCCTTAGCTCTGACATGTAATGATTCTATACCTCATGCCAATGATTATCTAGCCCTAGAGTCTCTACTAATAGCCGATGCTTATGCCAAAGAAGAAGAAGTGTTGTCACCAATTCAGTTCAATGTGCAGATGCCCAGTTCTCAAAGATGTGCCACTAATTCCTCAAGTAAAAAGATGTGCTCCCCACAACCAACAATGGCATCGATCCCAATCCTTACATGATTTCTCTATCCTACTTTCCATGCCAAGAAATGACCAACAATTGGAAAGGCTAGGGTGATAGCATGCCATTGATTCGATAAATTGTTTGTGGACTTTTTCCTTTTATGAATGCATTCTAGAATAGTCCCCAACTCTATATATTTAGCAACCATTGTACACCTCTAAATACTAGTAGGTTAGGAAGAACCATAGGGACTTTGCAGCCAAAGCACAGTCGAAAATCCATATGTCTTTTAACCCCCAACCTCCTAGACTTTTTTACTTGGAGAGACATTACCATTTTACCAAATGTGAACCTAAATACTCAGTGTTACCCTTCCATAAGTAGTTAAAACAGAACATCTGAATACGGGTCAATACCCCTTTCGGAATGAGAGTCAACAGATGCCAATAGACAGGAAAAACTTCTATTAAAAACTTTATGAGAACTATTCTGCTACCTTGGGATATCCACTTACACCAAAAGTTAATTATGCGCTCAGTTTGAGTTAGCAACCAATTCCAATATGTGGTGCCATAGTTGTTTGGTTTGAGAGTAAAACTGAGATACTTTATGCCATCCCCCAACTCATGGGGAGGAAAGTTGAATAGTGTTGAGAAAGTGAGCCTAAGGTCCTCCTGTACTCCAAGTAAATAAATGGTAGATTTATTAACATTGATAAGCATTCAAATCACTTTACTGAAAAGCGCCAAAATATCTTTCAATACTCTGCCTTCAATGTCTACACAGAAACAAAATATTAGTACATCGTCCATGAAGAGCAAGTGAGATAGATGCTCAAAACGCCCCAAACGAATAGATAACGATACAAGGCGCATCCTTATCTAAGACCACGAGCTGGTTTGAAGAAAGAAGAACCCACCCCATTTATTAGTACAACAAAAGAAACCATAGTAACACATGACATCATCCATTTGAACATAAGAAGGTCAAAGGCAATATGTAGGAGTAGAAGTCGAAGATATAGCTATTATACTTTATCATAAGCTTTTAACGGGTCAATTTTGATGATTGAGACTGGGCATTTATGAATTTTACAGGAATGTAAACCTTCCTTGGTCGTTCCAATCACTTCATGAATAAGCCTTCCTCTAAGGAAGTTGAATTGTTCTAGTGTAATGATATTCGAGATCATGGGCTTTATATGAATTGTAAAGATTTTGGCAATTATTTTATATAGACAATTGTAAAGGGAAATAGGGCAAAAATAATTAAAAGAGGAAGGACAATATGTCTGAGGGATGACTGCGATAACTATGGAGTTTATAAAGTGCATTAAGTTACCCATTTTACGAACTTCTTCAACCACTCGGTGGAAATCATCCCCAATAATGTCGAAGAATTGCTCAAAGAATTCTGCAATCCAACCTTGGACTTTTATCCTTTCAAAAATTGGATATAACTGCCCAAATATCTTCTTTGGATATTTAACGATACAAATTGTCATTGACCTCTTCATCGATGAGTCTTGGGAATAAATAAAATTGTTGGAGAATTGCATCAATCTTAACCTACTCCAACTCCTAAAAAAAACCCTTGAAATTATCTACTCCAAGAGATGCCAAATTAGAAAAACCACGAGCCCTATTACCCAGAGAATCTGTTAACTCCTTGATACTCCTAGATAGTATTTTTATTTTTCCTGTGATTAGCAAATTTATGGAAGAACTTGGTATTGTGGTATCCTGCCTCAATCCAAAGAGCGTGACTTTTGAGTCTCCAAACCTTTTCTTGTTCCAACAGAAAGTTGTGCCTATGGGCTTCCAAATCTCGATAGAAAACCAAGTCGACCGATGTCCCCTATGGTCCATGTGTCCATACAATTTGTCAAGCTCATCCTAATATTCCATGGATTAATATCTACTTCCTTCATGTGGTCCCTAGACCAAGTGGAAACTTTTTCTTTGAGCCTTCGAAGACCTGAGACTAAATGAACACTTGGAAATATATTTGAGTCAAACTGATAAGGTGTCCAATTCTCTTTGATAAGATTCCTTAATTCCTCGAACTCGACCCACGTGGATCTATACTTAAAAGGAGAACTTGGCTTCCCCTCTGATCGACCCAATTCAAAGAATATAGGAACATAATCTAAACAACAAACTGAACCTACCCAAGAACAATATAATCTAATGTCCAAAAGGAGCTCATGGTGCACTAGGAATCGATCCAAAAGTTTGGAGACCCCTTCTTCACCATTCCTATTGTTGATCCATGTCAGACTTAATTTGATTGGTTCAACATCAACCAATCTAGTCGATTCGAGTTTGTCAACGAAAAAAACGGGCCAACTTATCTTTGCAGGATAGTGGTCCCCAAATATTTTCCCTTCTTGTGGTGAAGTTTAGATCACTACCAACGATAAGATAATAATTTTGAATGCACTTTAAGTCAAACAGTAGAGTTTAGCAAACCTCCTCGACCTTATATGGATCATAGAGATTCAAAATGGTAATATTACAGTCCAGGTCCTTATTGAAGGCCTCTATGTAGAGTCTTTAATTAATTGAAAAACAATTTAAAATATTACAATTAGATGACAAACTGTTGATGAGACCTCCAGAGTTCCCATAAAAGTCCACACCAAAAAACCCCATCCCGAGAATAATTTCTCCAACTCAAGAATAATAGTATCATAGTAGCCCATCGATTCCTGAATCAAAATTATGTCGGGTAAGTCCACATCAACAAATCTCCTCAAGGAGAGTTTTTATCCCTCCCCCCAAGCCTTGCATATTTACAAACATGATTTTCATGTTGATCCCACCTTCGAGGCTTTTCCTACTTTAAGGACCCCTAAAATAATTTTTTATCTTCCCTATGTAACCTCACAGGAAGCATGGTCTTCTGCTTATTTTAATGTTGATTTACAACTAGCTTTACCGGAACTAGGCCCCTTAAGGACATCGAAACCAAGGCCCCTAAAGGGAGGTTGACCCTGAGCATTTTCTCGAGATCTTGAGAGATGTGGTTCCTGACTAGATGATACTGAGAGAGAACTCGTAGAGATGGCCTTATGGGAGCTTGAGCATTGACAGGTGGAACTATCTGAATCCTTATTAAGGTCAACGACAACTAAACCCTCAACCCGACCCAAAGGAGAGGAAAAGAATGAGACCACCTCATTATGGGTATGTGGGTTAGGATTGACCCTTCTCGCATGTAAAGAAATCCCTAAGGGTGAAGGAGAAGAAGGCAAAGTAGGATTTATTGATTGAAGATTCTTACCCATAGCCTGAGATGATGTCCTATTGTTGGTCCAAAGTGCTTCCAATTTTCTCCACTCAAAGGCCGATAGGTCCAAGTCATCTCCAAAAATGTTCGTTTGGGTATTTCCTTCCACTCTGCTCGACGTACCTCCATTCACTTGTATGGGAATGTCTCCAACACAGAAATCGTGCTTTTATTCCAACTTTGTTGGACCACTAGGAGGTTCATTGTTTCCCCTTCCTCCATTGCTCGAATAAGGAGATTCCAAGACTGGAACTCCTACCCCATGATTATCAATGGGAGATGCAATCCTTTCCTCTATGGTTAAAATTAAATAAGAAATTAAAATAATAATAATAATAATAATAATAATAAATAAATAAATAAATAAATCATGAGAGGTAGAGGATATTAATTGGAGTTGTGCTTCAAAAATTGAAATAGAAATATTAGGATCAGTTCAATTGTTACATTGTATTCAAAGGGAAACGTTAAGTTAAGTTCAATTCAAAGACATGTAATTTATTTTTATATATTTTTTTCGTGAAAAAAATGTAACTTCTATTCTAGAGAAAAAGAAGGTACAATCCTTAAGCGCAGTAATGCAAATGATAAAGATAGAATTAAGCTAGTTCATATAGTTCATCATAAAAGTCTTGAGAGTTCCAAGAGGCCTTTACAAAAAAAACACAAAAACCTCTTCTATCCAAAACTTTGAATAAAATAAGGATCCTCTAGCAAAATGTATTGAAAAAAATTGCCTTCCCTTTTGGAGATTAGCTCCTCATCAAAGAATACCTCCATATAACCATTTGATTTTTAGGTAGATATAAGATTCCATGAAAGAATATCAACAAAGGAATTTAATTCACGGAAAATATGCACAAAACTGATATGATTGAAAGATGTTGAGATGAGTCGTTGCCCAAGTAGTTGAAGATCCAAATTAACGAGTTGTATAGACCCCTTCAACCAATCAATAGTCAATTTTGAGTCTCCATAGACATGAATCTCTAACACACTCCTCTCCATGGCACATTTAAGCAGAGCAAACAAAGTAGAGAATTAACCTTTATTATTTCTATCCACACCCGAATTTGTTGTTCCTATGATATAATGGGACCCTAAAAATTGTGGTTTGAAACCCAACCCACAAATTTTATCCGCTTCCTGGCAAGCACCATAAAAAAAACCCCATGCCACATTGGGATTAATCTCGATAGTAGCCATCTCCCTTGACTTTTATTATTAGAGGAATCCTTGTATAGAGGCATCAATGCCAAAACCTGTTGGGAAACCTTAAAGGAGGGAAGATTCTTACCTTCAAAGATACATGAATTATGTTCCAACCAGATGTCCCATGCTCCTAGAATTGGTAGAACCCAGAATAATTTCAACCGATACTCGTGGAAAGTGGCAGACAATGAGTCTTGTATCCCACAAATGACATTGACCTAGGTGACTTTCAATTTCCCACCAATGTTGACGAGTAAAAGAGAAATCTGAGAACAAATGGATGTTGGATTTGGTTGATTGCTTGCAAAGATAACAGAAGCTCGAGCCTTGCTTTCCCTGTTGCACATTCCTTGAGAACAAGCCAAAAAAATATAATGTCTTCCGTTGGCCATTTAATCTACCAGAGCTACTTATACCACCAACAAGAGTTGTCTCATCCATCAAATATCATGGCTTGATAGCCAAGCTTTGCCATATAATGCCCCCCCTGAATTGTTGAAATACCATGCTAGTCCATCCTCTATATCCATTAAATTGAGCATGATCTCTCCTTAGCTCTTACATGTAATGAGTCTAGACCTCATGCCAATGATTTTGTAGCCCTAGAGTCTCTACTAATAGTCGATGCTTATGCCAAAGAAGAAGAAGTGTTGTCACCAATTCAGTTCAGTGTGCAGATGCCCTTACCTGATTTCTCGATCCTACTTTCCATGCCAAGAAATGACCAACAATTGGAAAGGCTAGGGTGATAGCCCGCCATTGATTCGATAAATTGTTGGTGGACTTTCTCCTTTTACGGATGCATTCTAGAATAGTCCCCAACTCTATATATTTAGAAACCATTGTACACCTCTAAAGACTATTGTAGGTCAGGAAGAACCATAGGGACTTTGCAGCCAAAGCACGGTCGAAAATCCATATGTCTTTTAACCCCCAACCTTCTAGGCTTTTTTACTTGAAGAGACATTACCATTTTACCAAATGTGAACCTAAATACTCAGTGTTACCCTTCCATAAGTAGTTAAAACAAAACATATGAATACAGGTCAATACCCCTTTCAAAATGAGAGTCAATAGATGCCAATAGACAAGAACAACTTCTATTACAAACTTTATGAGAACTAGTCTGCTACCTTGGAATATCCACTTACACCAAAAGTTAATTATGCACTCAGTTTGAGTCAACAACCAATTCCAATCTGTGGTGCCATAGTTGTTTGGTTTGAGAGTAAAATCGAGATACTTTATGCCATCCCCCAACTCATGGGGAGGAAAGTTGAATAGTATTGAGAAAGTGAGCCTAAGGTCCTCTTGTACTCCAAGTAAATAAATGGTAGATTTGTCAACATTGATAAGCATTCAAATCACTTTACTGAAAAGTGGCAAAATATCTTTCAATACTTTGCCTTCAACGTCTACATAGAAACTGTTGATCTGCAGCAGAAGCAAATATAGAACAAGATACAAGCAAATGAGAAAATAGAGAATTGACACAGATATTTTACGTGGTAATACCCTATACAGGGAAACAACCATGGGACGATGATATTTGGTTAATATTATGCAAGGGATATAATACATCATCCAGAGCACTCAGGGCCATGTGTGTCAAGCACTCTCACATCTAACACTTTACCTTAACAGACTTACATAAATATATAACAGTCTTCACTCAATTACAAGAAACCAATTACATTTACTGTGCCTCTATCCCTATTCTAAATCTGGTTGATTTGATCCAACTAATTACATAATAATAGGGGCCATAAAATATGCCCAATATCTAAAAATGAGTGTAAATTGGTTGACATTATCCAACAATATCCACCTTGACAACAATTTACCTAAATATCATTGTCTAATTTATTCATCACCTATGCTGCAAGCAAGAGAAGTCAAGCACCACTGTAGCTTCTCTAATAAAACTGGTTTCATGATCTTGCATGTGTGACTTTCACGAGTTTGGATTTCCTTAGGGGTGACTCCACCTCCAACATGTCTCCCACAAATGTATTTTGAGACATATTTAGTGATATATCTCCTTCTATCCAAGACACCTGTAAAATATACATTACAATTATCACATACTATCTCAGTGTAACCATTATAGGTGACATTTGTGCTTGTCAAACACCGAAGCACCCATTTCACTACATCTCCTGAATCTGTCACGTATCTGACAACATCATTAGCATGTGAAACATCTGGTCTTAACCATTTCATCACATACAACATATCTCCTACTAAACTTACATGAGACATAACCTTTTCTTCTTTATAGACATGACCTATGCTTGAAGAAAAATTATAATGGAAAGCATCAGGGATAAAAATTGGTTTTATAATGTTCATACTGAACTCCAACCATATCTTACCATTACCATCTATGTGTACTTCTATGCCCATAATTTGTTTTGTTGCTCCTTGATCCCTCATCTAAATTTTCCTGTCCACCTGAGTCATTTTCTTACTGATTTTATCCACGCTTCGTCTTGCATTGAGCATATCATCAGCAAATAGCATCAAGATTGTGAATGTACTATAAACTGTATAGTCATTCCTACCCTTTAAAAAATTATAACTCACTATGAAGGATTCAAACCTCTTGTATATTTTCCTGGGTACCAATAGGCCATACAATGAATTATCTAGCATGCAAACAAATTTATCGTGGTGATCTTGAATCAACCCTTTTGGTTGTTCCATACATACTATATCTCTGTCAATGATGACCTTGTGAGCAGTAGGATTCCACACACAACATCCCTTTATACCACCATCATAACTTGCAGAGATATAAAACAAGCAGGAATTCATAAACAAAGATTTTAAGTCTGGAAATGATTTACCACTTACCAGTACCTGCAATTATTTCTTACTCTTATGACCTTGATGCTTCTGCCATAAACAAGAAGATACATCTATCACTTCAGATTCCACTTCAGTACTCCCTTCCATCTTATAAAGGTTATCAACCTTTGTTGCCTTCATCACTACTAAATTACCTTTCGACAATGTGAGTGCTCCACCTTGACCTGTATACTTATATCCACAAGAATCCAACACTCCCAATGAAATTAAATTTGATTTAATAATTTGATTTAAGCTCAGGTACATATCTAACATCCATTAATTCCCTAACAATACCATCGAACATCCTGATTCTAATACTACCAACCCCAACAGTTTTACAGGGAATACCATTTCCCATAAACACTACACCCTCATCAACAGATTGGTAAGAAATGAACCAATTTATATGTGAGCACATGTGGTGGGAGGCACTTGAATCTAACTTCCATTCTTCTTGATATTGTAAATTAATAGAAACGGATAAAACTTCATCAATCATACCTGAATTTGTTACAACCAAATTTGCTTCCTTCGTAGAGTTTTCCTCAGATTCGTTTCTTTTCCAGCAATCTTTCTTGAGATGTCCTGTTTTGCCACAATACCAACATTTTGCTTTACCCTTTCTGTGTCTTGACTTAAATCGAGAAGAACTTCTCTGATTATGCTCTTTAGTTCGGCCTCTGACCTACATCACCTCTGAAGTTGAGGTTTCTTGACTAGATTTTATCCTCATCTCCTCAGCCAACAAAGCTCCCACAACAGAGTCATAATCTAAAACAAATGTTGAGCTAAAGCTAATAGAGGTGACTAGATTATCCCAAGACTCAGGCAATGAACACAATAGTGTAATAACCTTATCTTCATCTTTGAATTTAACTTCCATACTAGTCAATTGAACTATAAGGGTATTAAAGGTATTTAAATGGTCAACAATTGTTGTACCTTCTTTCATCCGCAAACTGTACAACTGTCTCTTCAAGTAGATCCTTCTCTTCAAGGACTTCATCATATATAGACTTTCCATCTTGCTCCATAAGCCTAATGTTGTATCCTCTCCTATGATATTAAACAAAACATCATCCGCCAGCCATAAACGAATGGTACGAAGAGCTTTTGCATCCATATCTTCCCATTCCTCATTTGTCATAGTCGTTGGTTTCTTTTTCTTGCCTACCAATTCTTTTTGCAACCCTTGCACCAGAAAATCCCACATCTTGAGCTTCCAGAGCTCAAAGTTGCTTTTACCGCTGAACTTTTCAACTTCAAACTTCGAACTCTGCATCTTAGCCATTAGCACAAAACCGCCTAATACCCAAATCACAGCTTACAAGATGAAGCTTCCTTTTTTTTTAAAACAAAAAATTGGAGATATAATATTTTAATTCAAAGTGGGATTATATAAAATAATATAAAGGGCATAAAATAATTAATATATTGAATGCCCAAATTTTGTTTTCATAAAACAAATGTCCACTTCATATAATGTATAAAGACCAAACTCTTTATAAACTTTATACCTCACCATTAAAGGAGAAAGCCTTCATAAACATTTCACTTATGAAGTCAACTCTTATAAAATTCTGCCCATTAAGAAATTCATTCACCTCAAGGAAATCGTGAATATGGAGATCATGAATATGGAGGACGATCCCTCTCAACGAAGTGCCCAGCATCTTGGACGCACCTCTAGCCACATAAGATCAATGTCTCCCTCCTTGTAAATGCTAAGTAATACATGTACATGGTGCTCTTGTTACAACGTTCAGATCGATAGAAATTGTCCTTCATGTGGTCAATATTCACACAAATCTGTCAAACTCGGCTCATCTCACCTACACAACCAACTCTGATACCAATTGTTGATCTGCAGCGAAATAAAATATAGAACAAGATACAAGCAAATGAGCAAACATAGAATTGACACAACTTTTTTACATGGTAAAACCATATACAGGGAAATATCCACGGGACAATGATATTCGGTTAATATTATGCAAGGGAGATAATACATCAATCAGACCACTCAAGCTCATGCGTGTCAAGCACTCTCACATATTAGTTTGAGTCTGCAACCAATTCCAATCTGTGGTGCCATATTTGTTTGGTTAGAGAGTAAAATCGAGATACTTTATGCCATCCCCTAACTCATGGGGAGGAAAGTTGAATAGGGTTGAGAAAGTGAGCCTAAGGTCCTCCTATACTCCAAGTAAATAAATGGCAGATTTGTCAACATTTATAAGCATTCAAATCACTTTACTGAAAAGCGCCAAAATATCTTTCAATACTCTACCTTCAACGTCTACACAGAAACAAAATATTAGTACATCGTCCATGAATAACAAGTGAGATAGATGCTCAAAACACCCCAGACAAATGCCTTGGAAGGAATTCATTTGTTTTGCCTCTACTATTTCCTGGCTTAGGCTGTCTACAACAAGAAAAAATAGATAAGGATACAAGGGGCATCCTTATCTAAGACCACGAGTTGGTCTAAATAAAGAAGAACCCACCTCGTTGATTAGTACAAAAAAATAAAACATAGTAACACATGACATCATCCATTTGAACATAAGAAGGTCAAAGCCAATATGCAAGAGTAGAAGTAGAAGATATAGCCATGATACTTTATCATAAGCTTTTAACGGGTCAATTTTGATGATCGAGACTGGGCATTTATGAATTTTAATGGAATGTAAACCTTCCTTGGTCGTTCCAATCACTTCATGAATAAGCCTTCCTTTAAGAAATTTGAATTGTTCTTGTGTAATTGTATTCGAGATCATGGGCTTTATACGAATCGCAATGATTTTGGCAATTATTTTATATAGACAATTGTAGAGGGAAATAGGGGGAAAATAATTAAAAGAGGAAGGACAATATGTCTGAGGGATGATTGCGATAACTATGGAGTTTATACAGTGCATTAAGTTACCTGTGGTACGAACTTCTTCAACCACTCGGTGGAAATCATCCCCAACAATGTCGAAGAATTGCTCAAAGAATTCTGCAATCCAACCTTGGACTTTTATCCTTTCAAAAATTGGATATAACTACCCAAAGCTCTTCTTTGGATATTTAACGATACAAATTGTCATTGACCTCTTCACCTATGAGTCTTGGGAATAAATAAAATTGTTGGAGAATTGTATCAATCTTAACCTACTCCAACTCCTCAAAAAAACCCCTTGAAATGATCTACTCCAAGAGATGCCAAATAAGAAAAACCACGAGCCCTATTACCTAGAGAATATGCTAACTCCTTGATACTCCTAGATAGCGTTATTATTTTTCCTGTAATTAGAAAATTTATGGAAGAACTTAGTATTGTGGTATTCAACCTCAATCCAAAGAGTGTGACTTTTGAGTCTCCAAACCTTTTCTTGTTCCAACAGAAAGTTGTGCCTACGGGCTTACAAATCTCGATAGAAAGCCAAGTTGATCGATGTCCCCTGTGGTCCCTGTGTCCATACAATTTTTCAAGGTCGTCCTAATATTACATGGATTAATCTCTACTTCCTTCCTTTTGTCCCTGGCCCAAGTGGAAACTTTTTCTTTGAGCCTTCAAAGACCCGAGACTAAATGAACACTTGGAAATATATTTGAGTCAAATTGATAAGGTGTCCAATTCTCTTTGATAATATTCCCGAATTCCTCCAACTCGGCCCACTTGGAGCTATACTTAAAAGGAGAACTTGGCTTCCCCTCCGATCGACCCAATTCTAAGAATATATGAACATGATCTAAACAATAAACTGAACCTACCTAAGAATAGTATAATCCAATGTCCAAAAGGAGCTCACGGTGCACTAGGAATCAATCTAGATGTTTGGAGACCCCTTCTTCACCAGTCCTATTGTTGCTCCATGTCAGAATTAATTTGATTGGTTCAACATCAACCGATCTAGTCGATTTGAGCTTGTCAACGAAAAAACGGCTCAGCTTATCTTCACAGGCTAGTGGTCCCCAAATCTTTTCCCTTCTTGTGGTGAATTTTAGATCACTATCAATGATAAGATAATAATTGGGAATGCACTTTAAGTCAAACATTAGAGTTTAATAAACCTCCTTGACCTTATATGGATCCTAGAGATTAAGAATGGTAATATTACAGTCCAAGTCCTTATTGAATACCTCTATGCAGAGTCTTAAATCAATTGAAAACCAATTTAAAACATTACAATTAGATGGAAAACTAGTGATGAGACCTCCAGAGTTCCCATCAAAGTCCACACCAAAAAACCCCATCCTGAGAATAATTTCTCCAATTGTATTCAAACCAGATTCCATCTTGAATTCAAGGGGTAAATTGGGGATTCTAATCTAGGTAGGAAAGTTGGATAAAACTTCCTCCCTAGCATCAAAAAGTGGATGCCACGGCTTTACGCACAAAAAATGACGATCCCAATACGAATGCCATATCGAAATTTTCTCAGCATCCTCCTTTGAGTGGAATATGAACCTTATCCAACCTCTCGTCAACATATGAAAAATCGAAGTGTAACCTAAGGCCAAGACCCAATTGGAGTCCATCCACGAGTTAAGGGATCCAACTGACATCCTTCTACCACAAAATTTCACTACTAAGGCCTGACCCTCCAATTAGGATATTTGATTGACCCTTAGGTCCTCACCCACAATCAAAGATACACCTCCACCTCACGCTTTTACGACCCATAATCACTCGACACACCTCCACCGTGAATCTCTTATGGGACAACCTTGCTACCTAAAAAGTCGAGAGTATCATTTCCAATAGGACTCGACCCAGAGCTAGAGTCCAAGTGTGGTGTCGGATGAGCAGACTCTCTCAGGGAAGGATATGGAACAATGTTGCCATGGTTTTGCACATGGTCTAGAAAACCCTCCCTCTAAGGATATATAATGATTTGAACTACCTCCGAATATCCAAACCCCGAGGGATCAAGTCGACCCTAGATATGTCCATATTCAAACCCTTTCCAGGCATAGTAACATTGGAACAAAATGCATGGGCATGCAAACTATCATTATCAAAGGATGGCCCCGAGTAGAATAAAGCGATGAGTGAGAGAATAGAAAATCTTTGGACATTGTATCGTCCGAGTAATCTACCAACGGTAGATACTCATCCATTGTATCCTAACCCTTACTAGGAAAAATCCACTAGTCCGCCTATCCTAACTAGGTTGTTGTAGAAACCCTACTATCAAGGAAGATTCATCATCTCAATATGTGAAGACATGTAATTTATATTATGTTAGACTTCCTTTTATTAAATATAAAAAAAGTTAATAAAATTGAATTTCAAATTGAGTTAAGAAATATAGAGTAAATGGATTTATGTTAATGTTTTAATATTTAATTACCCGTTAAAATATTATTACATTTTATGTCTTGTGTGTGCCAAGATGATTGTGTTTCTAGATTCAATCAACAAAAGTCGCGGCGATTAGAAATGTAGACAATGAGACATTGTTTTTTTATACGTGGAATGTAACAACCGCGTGTATGCACTGCATTTCTTTGTGTCACAAACACCCAAAGTTCTTGATTGTGACATAATGGCTATTGAAGTTCTGGGAGACAATTAATTGACTAAGAATTAAGAAAGCAAACCAACACAATGGTTTCCTTATTCTACTTTGGTAGTATCCTTGACAGGTAATATGAACAAAAGTATGGATAAAATGTTTGTGATTAATATTTTCCTAAAATTTTGTGGAGGGTGTTGATATGGTCATCTATCAACAACTAAATTTATTGGTTGCCATAGCAATCTGGTTGTAGGAGTAATTGCAGGCTCTTCTCACCACATACAGTTAGCCTCAAAGATGTCAAGTCATAGGGGGTTGTGTGCTGCTTTGTTTGATTCATGGCTTTCCATTTGTTGAATCCGAAAACTATAGGTATCATAAAGTACCATAGATTTATACTCAATTTATTGTTCACAAAAAAATTTATTCAAACCTTGTAAATAAGAAAATGCTCTGATAATATCAGGTGAGAATGGAGCGTGCATTCTCAACAACTGTAGAACTAGGAAGCCTAATATTTTATAGCTCAATTCATACCAAGAAAGGAAAGGAGGAGCCCATTCATACCTTGGCAACAAATGATATTATTGCATATATAGAGAGCAACCCAAAAACCTATAAATCCAAGCACAATCACAGTCCCAACCTTGAATCCATAGCCAATACAATGTAGATTCCAACTATTGACAAAGGGCTGTGAGGAGATTTTGAAGAGTCCAAAACTCATCTCGAGGATAACATTGAAGAAATAAATAAGGAAATTATGTGCCCAACACATAAACTTCAAGAGTTGTGGCTTCAACAAGCAACTAAAGAAAGAAATCAATAAACCCAACAAGAAAATTATGGCCTTTTACAGGAACCAAAACTGGTTGCAAAGGAGGATACTCCTAAGAAAACCGATGATGTAAATAGCAGTGTAGTAGATGAATCTCAAGTGTCTAAAAAAGATGAGTCCAAGAATGCCAAGAAACAGAGAAGGGAAAGAACAGTGTCAACTAAATTTTTTCAACACGATCCTCACATACAATCAAAAGTAGAGAAGAATTATTTTGAAACAAGAAAGAACAAATGGAGTTGGACTAGTCCCAAGTCCTAGAGAAGAGGTGCTAGTTTAGGCCCAGTTGAGCATCTAAGGCTTTCAGAGATTTCTCACAAGGGAATAAACAATGAGCATGGATTGCAAAATATTAGGAATGGGCTAGACAAAAAATGGTATCTAAGGGGAAGTGAGATCACAAGAAATGTAGTTGGGGAAATGGATTCTTTGGTAGAGTACGACAGGTTGCACAATAGGGTGCACAACATGAGTTTGAGCCATATGCCTTAGCGTTCCATTGAAAGAACAACCAGAACTAAGGATTCTGCAAAGAAAACTCAAGGAATGTGAGGTAAGAATATTTTTCAAGATTTAGATACCAATAAATTTGTAAGTACTTACTGCATAAGCAATAAAGCATAGAAATAATTGTATTCTCCTAAGGCCTTGAAGGGAGATCTTGAAATTACTCACTTTGTAGAATCCTATAATAATATTGGCCATGATGGAGACAATAAATTTGTGTCATGCTTCATGATGATCAAGTTTGCACAAGTCTAGGAGGAACTACAACCATTGTCTCACATCCAACTTCTACCACTCCCAAAATCATCTAGTATGTTTGATCGTCTTGCTAAATCGATCAAGCCAGAAGAAAGTAGTGAATGAGGTGGTTAAATCTGATCATATCAGATATAACAGAATAGTTGAAGACTTGTGAGACGAGGCCGGGAGAAGGTAGGTGGAGTCGGTGTATAGAGTTAGAGCGGGTGGAGGCAAGGGATGAGGCAGGTGGAGTTGGTGTATAAAGTCGGAGTTGGTGGAGGTAGGTGGAGCGGAGGTAAGTGGAGCCTATGGAGTGTGAAATTCTTGACAGTTGGAGGTGTATAGATACAAGGTGGTTTGGACAATAGGTTTTTCCTTGTTGACAAGTTTTGGGCAAAATTTATCCTTATACACATGCCTTCGGCATAATTATTGTGTATAAACAAAACTTAGCCACTAAAAATAACTTATAAGTGATTCATAATGGGAAAAATTCCACTATTTCCAAAGACCTATGATTTTTTGGTCATTACATGTTTCATAGCATTCAAGGAATGGGAGTTCCTAACCAATCAAAGATAGTTTAAGGTGGTACTCTAAGACTAAAAGGCAATTTCATCCTAAATAATATTTGCAAGAAACCTTGTGTCCCTTGTTGTTGTCATTGAGGATATAGTAATGAGTTCATGTGCTTTCAAATAACATCTAGCCTTAATCCTATACATGAAACAAAATACTACACATAGTTGCAATTTAACCTCATGTTGAAAGGTTTATTTTTTTTCAAGTAACCTATGGAGAACAATAATTCTTTTTGTTATTTTTAAATTGAATAAAAAGGAGTGGGATCATTGGTCAACTATTTGGATTTTTTTGGTTAATCCACATTGAATTACGATGATTCAATAATTGTTAAAATTCACCATCAAATTCATTTAAATTGTACATTTTGATTATACATATGGATTGAACAACCTCGAAAATCCTAAGGGCACTTAGAGTATGCAATTTATACATCTAATTTTTGTAATTTCATCAATATTCGTAATTTATGCAAAGTATTTTTATTGGATTCCCATAAAAAATAGTTGATTGGGCCTCTGATGATTTACGCCAAATGAAAAAGAGAATTTTAGCTAAATGTGTTATCACACTAAGTTGCCTTGGGTTTTTAGCCTTTAGTTTTATCTTTTCTTAAGCCTTAGATTTTAATTTTTTTATTTGACCCTTTTAAAAGTGTGTTTGTTAGGACCCCTTGATAAATAAAGTATTGAGTCATGACTTGTGTTTTAATCCTCATTCAAATTTGGACTTAGGACCATTTTGTTCATGAATTAATCCCCCTCATGATTTGTCACTAGGATCGATTCACTCCACAAATAACTTGATTTGATAGGCCATTTTTCTCACTCATGCCTTCGTAGCCCTGCCTTGTTGTCCTTTGCTTACCTGTCCAATCATTTTTTGAAATGAAGCGTTTCCCACTCATCAGGAGTTTTCGTAGCACCTTTCCCATTCATCAAATTCCACCATGATTTATGATTAAAACATTGATGTCATCTTCCTCGTTTTCAGCACCAGGAGTTGGTTAAAAGATGCCTTCAAGATCTCGTATTTATGAGCTTTGATAACGGTTTGTGATTTTTGAAAAAATCAAGATTGTTGCGTTGTGTAAACTCTCAGTTTTGACTAGTCGACAACAGTGCTACCAGATTCAGTGTTGAGGTAGATTCAGAGGCTGGGATGCTCGTGACTTCTTCCTGAAATATTGCTGAGGCTTCAGACAGATTTTTTTCCACAGGTATTTTGTGTTTCCTCCTCTGCACATAATTTTCAAAGAAATTTAGCGCTCAGAATTTTGGATTATCAGGCTTGCATAATTGAAGGAGACCTTTCCTTACGCCATTCTATCCTTGTCTCCCCTCCTTTCAAACCTATAAATTTCACTACCTGCATGTCGAAGTCTGATACATCCACCCACCATAGCTACTAAGCTCACAACATCCAAGCAGTTCTATCCTCTGCATACGCAGTGCGCTACCTAGAGGCGTTGCCTAACCACATTGTTTTTCCCCTTCTTCCTCTAACACTTAATTCAGGCATTTTATACCCAGTTTCAAAGGCCAATTACATGGTATCCTCTCATTTTCTAAGTGTTCACACCTGCACAAATCCAAGGGAGGGATTTCCACAGCCAGTTTTAGCTTACTAGAAATCAGTTTGGTTTAAGGGAAGTTCTTGTAAAAGTGCAGCCTTGTCCATTTGAACCTTGACTTTAGGTCCTCCTGGTTATTACCACTCCATAGCCATAAGAAGCTCTCATCCTAAACTATGGAGAATCCTTAGCTGAATAAGTCACACAAGGGAGGTAAGGTGGTGAGGATTGAGCCTGTAGACATGCATCTATTCGAGGCAGAGCCCATGGCCAGAGAAGTTTTTCAAAGGGGGGGATTCCTCTCCTTCTGCAAAAATATGAAAAGAGGTCATCCTGAGGTGACAAGGCATTTTTCCTTACATTTTGATGGCCTGAAGACCAAGGTAGGGGACTTAGAATTTGAGGTGTCTGAGGCCTCTATTTCAGCGGCAACAGGAATCCTTATCACAGGTGAGAAATGGTTTAAATCCATGGACTATTCCAAAGATTTCCTTCAGCCTGAACATCAAGCTAATGATCTAACTAAAGGTGTGCCAAGGAATCATCTGATTGAACAGTTCGACCGAATATTGAGGATTATTCAAAGGTAGTTTACATGTGAAGGGAGGTTCAATACATTATACCAGTACCATATAAGGCTTCTTCATTTTACTGGAAAAATTGAAATAAACATTCCCTATTATTTGCTAAGGAGCATAGGCAAAATGTCAGACAGGGTTCAATCCAAGCCTAAGGTTGTGGATACTAGCATCTTTCACTCTGGATTGATTAGAATGTTGGTTTCAGAGAGCTGGGTAAGAAAGATATCTTGTGGGAACATTTCATTATTTCTTCTCATTTTAAGGTTGATATAGTAGCTACTCCTCAGTCGCAGATAGCAATCCCTTCACCATCCACCAGTGTTGCTAAAACAGGTACAAGCAAGAAGAGAAACATAAGAGCTCATGTTCAATATCAAGAGGCCAACAAAGAGGATGCAAGAACTGAGGAGGAGGCCTATCATTCTCCACAGAGAGAAATTTCACCCCCTCCTCCACCAGAGTTAGAAGAAGTCCCTTCTACTACTAAAACTACAATAAAGAAAGGGAAGAAGCTACACTTCTCCTCATCTTCTCCAAAAACTAGTACCAAGGTCAGTAAACCTTTCACAAGATAATCAACTCCTAAAGAGGTTGTTGAAGAACAGTCCCTACCAAAAGTCTTTATCCTACAAAAGAAGAAAGATAAAGGCATTGTAAATCTTGTGAAGAAGAAAGAAGAAACCCATGTGTAGAAGAAGAAAGATAAAAGCAAAGGTATCAAGAAGCCTGATGAAATAGACAATGTAATTCCTATGAAGTAGGAAGAGGAGACCATGAAAAAGCCTGTTGATATTGTTCATGTCAGTACTCCACCTAACAGCTAGACATTCAAAAGATTAATCAGACAACTTAGGGATGCTAGGAAGGAGGTGGCTCAGTTGAAAGCAGAAGCCATGTCTGACAGGGTTAAGATGAAAGAACTCATGGATGGATACAACCACACCCTTGACCTAGCAAGGTTTGCAGCAAGAAAGGCCCAGCCTCTCCATAGGAAGCTAAAAAACCTTTATATGCAGAACAGAGACTTTCAGTCTCAGAACATAAAGCTCAAAGCAGATTTGCAACATTTTCAAGATGAAGTGGCTCAAAGGAACTTGCAGGTATTGGTTGAAGCTGCTATTAAAAGGGAGACACCAACAACCAAGGAGAGTATAACTCCATTGAAGAAGCTTGTCACTGCTAAAAGGAAGAATCTTGTCGTGCCCAAGGAGGATCCTCCTTCTCCAAGAAAGAGTGTCAGGTTAAGTGTCAGGTTAATGAAGTAGTGGGTGAAAGGTGAGCTCGATTTTTGAAGATGGTCCCTTTTTGTGAGGATAAACTATTGTTGAAACACTACCTCTTCCACCTACACAGGCTTCTAAGTTCTTACTGTTCAGATTTTTGGGCTTTTTATGAAGAATTAACTCCTTCAGTAGTAATAGTGCAGACATTCCATAGCGCTATGGCGCTACAGAATAGTCTATTTTTTTATGTTCCACCGATTTGCTACCTACAATGCTGCCGAATCGCCTAAAGCTAATGGTGTTTCTACTACTCGAGGTTGCTACTCATTCTGCACATGTCTAAGTGAAAGTGCTACATATTTTGATGGTGTTACCTAAAGTTTGACAGAACACACAGGGGGGCGCTATCTAAATTCACTACTGAATTTCTGGCAGAGACAAAATTTTCATAGAGACACACCAGAATGGCGCTACCAAAATTCGCTACCTAAAATCTCGCAGAGACTGAAGTTTGCACAGAGGATAAGAAGGTTTGGCGCTACCTTTTCTACTTGTCTATTTTTGAGGTTGCGCTACAAAATCTCATGAAATTTGGTGAAGGCACTACAAAGTGCGCTACTCAGAGTGCTACCCAAAGATGCTACAAACATATACTATGAATCTAGGAGGGTCGAGCTAACAAATTTTTGGATAGCTGATGATGGAGAGAATTGCAGAAACAACAACTAGCAACATGATGACAACGACATGCCCCTAAAGGACACATGGTAAACAAGGAGTTGCGCACCAAAGGGGGATCAAGTTAGTTAGAAGATTGTTTGGATTAGTCACCAACACTTTCCCATTTTATAGCATAGGTTGTTAGTCAAGTTGTTAGATGGAATAAATTCTTAGAGATTTTCATGGGAAGGAGGCCAACTCGCACCTCCAGCTGTTGCCTCCCTTTTTGTTATAGATAGATAGATGAAATGCTTTAGGAGGTTCGAATTGTTGGGCAAGGCTCCCTTATACTGTAATATTTTGATGAAGTTACTATGAACTGGTTATGTACTTGATTTGAGACATCTTGGTTAATAGAAATCAACTTCTTTTTCCATCTTATTTGCTTATGATGCTAAAATGTTCATGCTTTGAATGATTCACATGAATGGTTGTGGTGATATTATGATGTATGTTTTAATATTATATTATCATGATGTTTCTTTAGTGTCCTTAAGTTATGAACTCAAGAAGATCTTGTGTTAAGAATCTTTCTTCCTTAGGTTGTTTGCAGACCTGATGTTTACAACAACCTCTACATTCCTCTCTCTGAAGTCTTCTCTCTGTTCATATTTACTCCCAGTTATTGATTGAATTTAGGCAAGACCTTGATTGGTCGTGCATGCTAGCCTTGATTTATGAGTTGGAACATTATCATCTTGAGTCTTATCCATTTGACCCCTCAAAACTCTTTTACATTCACATATAACCTGATGGGTACTAGGCTTGCCTTCCATGCAATCTGAAGGTGATTCCTAGTGCTAACAAAATGTATGACAAACAAATGTAGAGTCAGTGGGCCATGTCACCAATAAATGAAAAACATGATACTTTATTTATTTACATGTCACGTCATCTCGTTGCACTTTAAAAAGCGAATTGCACCTACAACCATGCATGGATGAAATGTATAACCTTTCAATATAATGCTTATCAATCATAATAAATAAATAAAAAGTTGAGATCTATAATATTAAAAAAAAGACCAATAATGACATAAACCCACATAAATGGTAAATCTGTCTTAACCCCAAATATTTAAGCAACGAGGTTGTGCTTTGATTTTTTTATCCCTTTTAGTGATTAATAGATGTCGGGTTAAGAAGGACCAATATTTGTATTGAACAAATCAAATAACTTAGAAAGATTAAGCATAAGGCCCATTGTAATAAGTGACTCATTATCAAAGTGGGGATTTGTTTAATAACAAGGGGCCCCATCATATTTCTATGAGGCATTTTTTTGTGGTTGCTCATTCTTTGAAATCAAGAACTAAATGCAAGAGAATATGTCATTATTTAGTAAGGGTTAGGATTCATCTATGCATCTACATTGTTAATAAAGTGTTTATTTCCTCTATGGAAACACTTGTTTAATGATAGGCTATCTCAACTCCCAAGAATATTGTTATAACTTATTTAATGGTAATGTGGCTATTTCAATTTCTAACAAGATTGTTGTAAACAAATTAGAAAATTGTCTCATGAAACTCTTCTCATAGTAATTTTTTCTTCCAAGCTAGATTGGGTCTAGGCCAGGGCCATCCCTAATGTTGGATGGAAGAGCGATCTACCCAAGAGTGGGATGTTGTCACCAGGATTGTTTGAGACTTGGTCGAGCCTGGATGCCCCATAGAATAGCTTATTTTCCCCCGCAAATGGCTCCCACCCTTAACCCCTCCTCATAAGGTTTGAACGAGACTTGATGGGGACTAAAACCCACACAAACCAAATGATCTACACCTCATGGGTTCTTCTTATAGTACCTATTACCCCAATCCAAACCCAATTGAAAGAATTGACAAAGATGTTTGAGATCCTTCTCACATTACAAGTATGATAAATATTTTTACTTGAATTTATAAAGACAAGTTAACAAGAAAAATCATTCTCTCAATCTAAATGAAATTTAAAATAACATTCTCTATACTAACCAAAGTATCACAGTGATATTTTAAAAACAAAAATAATTTTTTTTATACAAAATTAATAATATAAATATACCAATTTTTATTCTCGATAATCTTCCATGGAAAAGAAAAAGAATTAAAAAAACAACAACCATAAAAGACCTTGAAACAATTCTAGATTGTTTTAGCTTTCTTACACTACCAAAAATCTCCTTAAAATACCCTTTAGTTCAACGAAATGCACAAGAAGAGGATAACACCCAACATAATAAAAACCAACAACCAAAAGCCAACCTAGAAACTTAGCAAACATAATAAAAAAATTGAATGAGAGCTTTCCAAAAACGCCCATTTTAACAATCCATGTCAAATGTTTCGACTTGAACCTAGATAATGGAAGCTTTTAGCTACCTTGTATGATTCCAATTCCATTCCTTTCATTAAAGATTTGAGCCGCAACTTAAAAGACATTTGGTTTAGATCAAGAGCTTTGAGCCAACTTAAAAAGATACCTAGTTTTTTAGATTAAGAATTTTAAGAATATCCATAATAAAATTATTTGGGTTGTTTAATATGAATGTCCTTTTTATCCTTTTTCCACTGAAAATTGCTCTTGTATATTCATATAAAATTTTCCTAAACTTTGGGCCACAATTCACATTAATACATAACAGTCCGCAGTCCGTTGGTATACACATCAACACAACTAAAGTAAACTAAACCTTCGAAGTGAAGGAATCTAAACAACCCAAAGCACATGAACTATAAGTCTCCCAAGAGACCCGCATAAATCATGTCACCAACCCAACCAAAAAGTGAAACTGGCCTTCACTCTAGCTCGACAAATACCCACTAAAACTTTAGAAAAAACTGGAGGAACTAAACTTATTACACAGTCCTGAAAAATGAAGCTTCAGAGAAGATTTAGACCCATTAATGGGCCCCTATGCCCATATTTCAATTGATAGTAAAATATTGTACCTTCCCAGTGCTGTAAATCTCTTTTGGAGAGCTCATTTGCTTCTTTATTGAATTCTCTGTAGATATGAGCAAAGACCAGAGTCCTAAATTTAGTGCACTGCTCCTTGATCTGATCTTTTCAACACTCCAAATTTATGACCTAGAGGTTACTTTTTTTATTTAACCAGAGAATTATGATTCTTGAATCCCCGAATACTTATAGGTCTCGTAGATGTAGTCTAGTTGCCAAGGTTAAAACAACCCAAGCTCCCAACAATTATGCTCTTGTGTTTGTACCTGTTCCATAGTTTAGCAACCATCTGAATTATGTGTTCTGGTCTGCTCTTATGAGTCTGCCTGCTCCACTTTCCAGGCCCTCAACTTGTGTTGCCTTGTCAAACCATCATGCCGACACTCCCTCCATCAGGATAGGTTTAGATCGATGTGGTTTGAGATGAAAGGATTGTATCTATGAATCCCCTAAGCTACCAAAGATAGTGTGAAGAACCGAGATGGTGGAGGGCCTACCACTCTAAAAAATGACCTTGTTCCTTGCCAGCCACAACTGCCAGTAAGCATTGAAATGGAGTGATGTGTGTGTGCTAGAAATATCCTTGTCCAACATGAGATTTTGATTTGAGGTGAGGGTGTTGACCATTCATAATTTAATTTGAGGGCTTTGATTCTCTGATTCCACACCTCTTGGATGAATCTGCAGTGTATCATTAAATATAGCACTATTTCGGGCTCCTTCCAACACAAACAACAAACACTTGGACCAACCCAACCTCTTCTTTGAAGATTGTCCCAAGTGATAATGTTCCCTTCCATCATCAACCAAGAAAATAGTTTAATATTCAGTGCAAGATCCAAATACCACAAGGTTCTATGCCACCAACTCATGCTACGAATCCACATATTAGTTGCCAAAGTATCATATGCATTCTTAGCAGTGAGGATACCTTATTTATCTCCCCCAATCCAAATAAGAGTGTCCACGCAGTCTGTCAACAAGATGCCCGAATTTGCTAAATGTTTGCAAAAAAGATCCCATTCAACGCCTTCCACTGTTGTGAAACCGATACCTCCACTAGTTTTCCAATGTGATAACATTGTTCCAGTCCTCCCCAATCCTTTTTCCTAATACACATAGTGTATACCCCGTTGCTTAAGAGTTGTGAGTAGTTCGACCGATAACAAAGATTTTCTACCCAGTCCAAGAGTAACATCTTCTCTGAAACTTATAGTGTGGCCAGACCCATGATTCCAAGCTAACCCCTGCTTGATAACCTCCAACGATTTTAAGAGACATCTCTAGGTGTTGGAGACGTTGTTTGTCCTAATTGATGGGAATCTTATCCAAGCCACCATCGGGGTTGAGGTAAAGTATTTATCCTTCAGAAGTCCATGCTACAGGCCTTTCTTCATTAAGCATCTCCACAGAGTGTTGGAAACCAGAGCTCTACTGAAAACCAACATATTCTTGAGCCCCCAGCAACCAAATGTTTTTGGTTTGGATAAGGATTCCCATTTGCAGAGATGTATGTGATCTCTACTCCCACTGCTCGACCACAAGAAATTGAACATCAATTTCCTTATCTTTTTGAGAACTATAGAAGGAATAATAGCCATTGTTATCCAATATACTGGCATACTCTCAAGCACCACTTTGACAAGTATAAAACTTCCTCCTAGGGACAACCATCGATGGCACTAGTGGCCAATCTTCCACTCGAATTTATTGATAATCCAATGCCAATCTCCAATCTTGTAGTTATTCGACTTGAGGAAAAATCCCAAGTATCGAAGGCCTTCCTTAAGATCCACAAAATTGAAAGGAAAGAGTTCCTTGAGTCCTAACAATTCATCCTCCCACATCCCCGAGTACTGGAAGGAAGACTTGAGAGGGTTTATATTCAAACCCATCCCTCTGCAGAAATAATGCAATATATATTTTTTCATCTTTGACCATTCCTCAAGGCAGTCACCTATCATGATAAGGACATCGTCCACAAAAAAATGATTTATAATCCTCTGAATACTAGAGATCTTGAGCCTTTTTTAGCAGGAGGCTTAGACCTTCCATCACCAATATGAACAAAAGTGGAGATAAGGGGCAACCTTGCCTTAATCCATGACCATTGTCCTTTTTATCGCTTTTGGAAGTGATGCAATCTCTTATGTCATAGAAAAAATACTTGTGGTAAAACTTTGGGTAAAATCCTTATGATATAAAACATTATGGTAAAGTCTATTCAAAAATATTATGATATGATTTGATATGCTAGGATATGCGTGTTTGACTTATATAATACCACCATGGAAAAAAAAATTAAATGCACTTAATTATCTTAATTTGTTGATATGTTTGTATGTCTATTGGTTGAGAAAATGGTGGTTTTTATTCATTAAAGTATAGTTTATGAATTAGTAACTAAGTTTATTAAAATTAAGAAAATAACAATATGAAACCACCACCCCCTCCCCCCACTTCTAATCTCTCTTCGTCACAATCACCATCCCACGTGAATGGAGCATGTACATGCATTTGTTTTAGGAACTCAAACATAAAAATGAAAGATTCATTGGCAATGTACCCTTCAACCATGCACCCTTTAGGACATGCTCATTGCCTTGCAAACCCCTTAAGTATTGTCATGTACCTCTTGAGGCATAGATAATCATCTGATGGCATGACACCAATATTATGTGAGACTAGGGCATCCATATATAGCTATCAAATAGATATGTTGAACATGTGTAGCCTCGAATCAATTAGAATATGGTATTAATATTACAAGGGTTGTGGATAAATTAAGGATTTTAAACTAAGTATATCACAACCACATTAGCAATGTGCACCTTTAACAAATTATCGTGATCATTAATCTTGAGACTTTCCAACTAACCATCAATAGCGAATGTTTTTTTTCCAATGAAGAACTGTGTCTTGTTGGCATTCTAATTGTATAAAGCACCTTTTTCACAAGCTCTAAGTCATCCTTAGACAATATCCATGACACAACAAGATAATTATTTTGCTCATTTGCATTTGTTGTTTCATTTTCTTGTAGATATTATTTTGTCTTTGACATGGCCAAATCTCTTATAGATGCTTTTACATATTTCTAAGTGAAATAAACATGTTTCCAAAGAGAATTTGCCACATCCTTGAACATGTGCATTACATCCAATAAATGTGCTACGTTCAATTCTTTCCAATACAGGTGATCACAGAATTTGGAAGCCTTCTTCATGTCTCTTGGCACGTGATCGTGAGGAATTTTGAAATCATCTAGATTGTCATAAATACCAAATAGGTCTCGATTTAACATATCCTCCCATAATGTTTCAATGCAAAATTAATTCTTCTTTAACCAACTTATTGGTGTTATGCTATGAGGAGTGGGTCTTACCTTAACTTGTTCAATAAAAGCTCTTTGCATTTGATGAAAACAATGGTTTGGCTACAAAAAAAACCCATGTCCTTCATAGACCCACTTATGAAAATTTATAGAATACCTTGAACAATTTTCCTAGCCACAACATGGACAAGCAAATAATTGCTTTGTCCTTGGTCCTGAACACAAAAGTAAGAAAAATAGACACGGCGTATTAATTGTTGATGAATTTCATTGACTAACTGGTAAAACAATTTAAGCTATTCCAAAAGAAAGGTTATACTTGAGTATATTCCAAACCCTTAAAAGTCATGGATTGTCCAACGAATCACAATGTACATCATAAATAACCTTTTAGGTATAGGCCATGAAATATTATACATCTTAATGCCATTCCATAGGAGAAACATCTAATATATCATCAGTTCCAAATAAACATCCATGTCTCTGACTTGACGTTTTCCAAGCACAATAAGAGACAACATCAAATATTCTTTTTGCGCGTCCATCCAAGGAGGAATGTTATAATTTATTAGAATATGGGTCAAATTGTGTAATTTGTAGGCTTGAAAGAGAATGGATTCACTCTATCAATCACTAAGCCAAGTATTTTACTTCATCACCCATCTATAATTTTTCTAGGACATGTATTCTTTATGTGCCTAATTCCCTTTGGATCTACAAGAATGTGCAACATGTCTTTTCTACTCCTATTTTTTGCATGTCAATCCATATATTCAACTAAATCTTTACAATGTAACATGCATTGCAATATTGGAATTATGTTCAAGTGGCATAATACTTTTTTCTAAGACCTTTTTACCCTTTACAATAAAATAATAGCAGATTGTTTAGAATTATGAACACATGGGCATATCTTTATGGCATCCTTTATTGGATACTATCTTTTGAATATTCATCATATATTTTGTAATCAACACCTAAATTAGTCAACAATTTTCTAGCACCTTTACATGTACTAGGAAGTGCATTATCTGTTGGGAACAATTTATCTTGCAACAAGTTGAACACAACTAACATTAACTACTAACAAGTTGACAAGATTTAAGAACTCATAAAGCACAATATATTGTAGTGGATATCACAATTTATACCTTGACAAATATGTAAATCTGTTCTTTGACCATCCATGTGTTGCTTTCAACTTGTAAAGCATTAGAAAGATAGTAAACTTAGAGCAATTTGTTTTAGTAGCCACTATAAAAGAAGTGTTTGTGCACCTTGTGTCAAATGCACTAGTTCGATGCCATGGTAAGTATATCCATCCATATCTTTGACATGTCCATCAACTAAATGAATGTATTCCCTCTTGAACGACTTATGTAACATTTTGTTTACAATGTGTGTATGGTGTACATCCCATCTCTACTATTCCTAATCACATCATCTGCTCCATGTTGCCCATTTCTATTAGTGTCATTTGGCTCCTCGGTATTAAACACAATAGTTTTTAAATTAGGAAGTGGATATTGTCAAGGAGGCACATTCAAAAACTCATCATACTTTCCTTGGGAAATGGGCCTATATGCCCTTAAATTTCTCTCTCTCCAAGAAGCAGTAATGCGATGAAATGGAAGAGGTGCAGTAACATGTTAATTGTCACTTTTATCATCCTAAAAATAGACATTAGAGGTAGTATTGTAAAAATGGGTACCATATGAACAAACACACATTGTATGCATAATTATGTCATAAGGCATTCCCCTTATGAAATCATATGTCATGATATGATGGTTAAAATGTTTTGAGCCATTCATATGTTTCAGATGACCATAGATGCACTTTTGTTCACCCATTTGGTATCTTGATAGCTAGCATTTGGTTTATCCTCTGTGTCTTCGGGGTTTAATGCAACCTCTGAACATGATCCCAAATTGTAACGACTTGCAGATCTGGATGGTAGCATCGAGTTTGAATCTAGATATCTGGCTAGTATCTCTTCCCTTGCCTCCCATTGAGAGGGTGCACCGAGGAACCAACACCTTTCATCCCCATAAATTTAAACATAAATCCTACAAATATCTACTAGATGAAACCCATTTCATATGTGACTTGTGTAGAAATTTGAACAAAAACCTTATGAAAATCTACTAGATAACTAACTTATGTGCATTATTAATTGTCACTGTGTTTCTTATGTCAGCGGGCAAGGGGAATGAGCCCAAAGAGGGGTGTGGGAAGAGGAGTCAACAATGGAGACATTCTATAGAGGTGGAAGGAGGCATTCAACTTGAGTAAGGCATCAATACACAATGCATGGAAGCAGTGGTGACAGTCAAGCATTAAACACAAGACTTCCTTATGTTTATATTCTCTCAAGCAAATAGAACACTTTGTATCTTGACAAGTACGAGGCAACTTTTGGTGTCTAGAGAATAACATCTCTGGATATGAGTCTATTTTCTTCCGGTCCAGATCAGAGCTTCCTCCCATACATGGAGAGCTCCATTCTCCATTGTAACTAATTTCACCTATGTTAATTGCAATTTCCTCATTAATAGAGGAAGAGGATAACTGAGTAACTACATTTGCACTGTTTGCCATTCCATTTCCATTTGTATGACCTCTTCCCTCCACTCTCACACACATAAGATGCCAATAAGATTGTACAAACCAATATCAATATCCCAACTGCAATGGCTATTCCATACCCTAATCCCACTTTACTCATGTTCTTTGCATCAACAAAGCTACTTTTGCTTCTTATCTCTAGTACTTGTTTTGGAACTACAAGATCTACTTTCAACATGATGTTTTCCCTTTGAAATTCATATGAAAATAATCAACATCGTCATAAGCATCAACCATTGATGAAACCCTACATTCTAACAACCCAAGAGTGTTGATTAACAATATGTGGAATCTAACGTGTGGGCGGGCTTGTCTTTTCTTGTTTCAAGCTCCTGCCATGGATTACCTACTCCATAAGGAAGATCTTTGAGGCTCGAAGAGACAAGTGCAAAAGGCCATGAAATTGAAAATGGTGCACCTACAGTGGGAAGTTGGACGGGTAGAATGAATTTATGGTAGGAAGGTGGCAATGACCGCATGCTTTAATATTTCTTAACACCATTTATGTTCATCACACGTGGGCAAATTGGAACCTATTATGTCTTTCAAACTACCTTCAAACTGATACGAAATCAAAATTGCTTTTCTAAAAAATAATAATCAAATTGTAAATACAATTAGCTTCAACAACACTACAACAACTTATCGTTCATAATATAGTTAATGCTCGTCGATTCATCAATCTCTGAACCGAAAAAACCTGTATTATGAACAAATAATGAGAAAACAACATGAGTTACTTTTAACAATGACTCGATGAATTGATGAATAATATTAATGACAATGCCGATGAGGGGTGGGGCATAGCTATTAATATGTTTTATGAGATCGATTACTTGGGGAACAATCACATAAGGAACCTGATGGGGAGGCCCATGGGGAGGCCCATTCTTCAGTTGTTTTCGACGACACAAGGATTGGTTGTGAAAGTATCAATAGCTGAGGTATGGTGACAAATGTTACTGAAGAGGAGTGTTTGAGGTGGCTAGAATATGGAAGTCCCTAGACGACGGTGTTCATGTGTTTTGAGAAATGGTGTCTTCTGAATGAGAAGCATATTAGTGCGATACTCTTTCACAACACATATAACCTTCTTGCATAATACTCTTTCACGACATATATAACTTCTGTTGTGGAATACTTAGATGTTGCTTAAAAATATGTTGAGAAGCATTCTAGTGATTACACAGTGCCTAAATTTTTTAATGAAAAAAAATTCCTCACGAACATTATATACATAACAATCCTTAAACTATAACAAAAAATTATCCTTAGAATTTCATTACATCGTATTAGAAATTGAAAGGCACTCTAAGAAATACCTTTTGAAAATCTATAATTCCAATCACTTGACGATGAAGAATAATTAGCTAATGCCAACCATCAACAATATCATATTTAAAAGACTTTTATTATATGGAAGGACTTTCTTGTCCCACAGACAAAATGTCATATACATTAATAGTTTTTCTATTAAATCATAATTTAAAAAAAATATATTATTATTATAATTGAAATTTAACATTTCTAAGATGATTTTAAAATTATAATTTAAGGTGATTAAATCCTATTAATTATTACTCACCAACATTGAATAATATTGAACTTTGTAGTGAATATTACATTTTTTTGCAGTGAATATTCATGAACTTTAGGGTGAATAGTAAGGTAGAATATTGAACTCTGTGATGAATATTAGGGTTTTCTATGGTGAAGAATATATTTGTGGTGAAGGATATATAATTCTGCAGTGAATATTCGGTGATTATTTATGCTCAAAGAAATTTATGCCACAATTACTTATTCCATATATACGATGTGGTGATTACCTTTGTATTCAGACTTAAATAAATTTTTGTGGTGATTACATTCCATATCTACTATGTAGGGATTTGATTAAAACTCTGTAGGGACTTTATTAAAGATTTTAGGGTTTTAGCTCATGCTTTTAGAAAAATCTGAACGATGAAGAGAAATGGAGAAATTTATACTTGCGGTGAATTGAACGGAAGTTTATAATTGCAGTGAATTTAAACAGACGAGAGGAGGTTCTCTGTGATTAATAAATTAGGTGCATAAATTCCTTCTCTTTCTTATTTTCTCTTTTTTTTCAATATCAACACTTCACCGCATATTCCAAAACCTCCACCTATCAAAGGGAGGCCCAACAAAGTTACTCTAGAAAGTCTTTATGAATATATAGAATCATTAGAAAAAAGGAGTGAAGAGAGAAGAAAAACTCCAATTGGAGTTAGAGGCAATGCTTGATGACAAATTTAGAACAACAGGATGAGAACACGCTGGCAATAGTAAAAGAAGAATTAAAAAATAAATCACAAATTGAAACAACTTACATCATCGAAGCAAAGAGGCTAGGAAAAATATTTGAACATAAAGATAGGTTGATCTATGTCAAAGTGATTTACAATGACTATAAATATGGCATACTCAGTAAATCTTTGAACTTAAAAGGGTCAAGAATATTTATAAATGAAGACCTCATTCTATAAGACCAAGATGAATTAAGGAAGGAAGTTCAGAAGGTAAATGAAGCCAGGAAGGAAGGTAAATGAGTGATAATTAGAAATCGAAAAGTTGTTTTTCCAGGATAAAGACCAACACGCTACTAATAAAAAGGAATTTTGAGCACTTTGAATCCTTTTTGGGAATTGTTGGAGCTTTCCATGGCACATAGGTCGTATGTTAAGTTGCATCCAGAGTGATATTAATATTATTTTTTTAGTTGAAACATGGGAGCATAAAGAGTATAAGATCCCTAACATAGAAGGACTTGTCTCGTGGTCAACAGGGGACAAGAAATATTATCGCAGAGGGATTCAAGGCATAGTCTATTACAAAAATAGGAACATTTCTCCTCACATCTAGCTTCATAAGATAGACCCTCTCAATCAATACATTTGGATAGAAATTTCAAAGTTCAATGCTAACAATATTTATATAGCAATTTGTTATTTTACACCTATTAATTCTACTTTTTATATGAAAATCAATCTAGATAAAAATTGTCCCTGTAATACCCTAGAACAAGATATTTACAACATAAGAAATTAAGGTAATATCCTCGTTATATGAGACTTTAATGCTAAAAGCAATGATTCCAACCCTAATCCTTTATGGCTAGATTAGGACCTTGTTTTAGCTAATAGATATAAAAGAAACTCTGAAGACCCGACTGAGAATGTGTTTGGTACCGAGCTAGTCAAGCTTTGTAGTTCTCAAGACCTAATAATCTGCAATGGTGTAATGAAGTGGTCGAACTCCAACTAAATGACTTGTATTCATGGGCTAGGTATTAGTGTCATGGGTTATGTGATATCAGATACCCATGGATCCAACCAAATTGTAAGTTTTGGCCTTTTAAATCATCATGAACTCGATTATGATCATAAACCTTTAATCCTAACTCTAAACTTTGCCATGCACAAGAGCCCCATTGAAGAAAATGTCGATAATCAAAGGCACCTTCTTTTTTACAAAAGTAAAGTTGATCTTTTCTTAAAGGATTTAAATAGTGAGTTAAATATCCTAACTTATAAGGACAACATCGAAGACCTCTATCCTAATTGTAAAACAACCCTTTCCACTTCCATTAACAAGTTCTGTTTCGAGGTGTTGTGCAAAAAGAATAATAGCACACAAACCTTTGGTATGATAACGAATGTAAAATTGCTAAGAAATCCATTAGAGATGCTTCGAATGAGTCCTTAAAACTTGACGAGATAAATACATATAAATCCGTAATTAAAATGGAAAAGAGGTACTATATAAATAGAAAGCAAGAGTGGCTTTTACATCTATCTAAGCTTGATCCTAAGAAGTTTTGGAGGAAAATTATAACTCATAAAACTACAGAAAATAATATGATTCCCTTGAAGGAATGGAATTCCTACCTTAAAAGTATTTATGATTTCCATAACGACATGGACACTACTCCAAATGTTCTTACAAAGGATGAAGTTTTTTCTATGTAAGACATGGAGTTCAGGGTTAAATGCCTATCAATAAGGTTATATGAGAACATTATTTGCAAGTTCAAGATCACTGAGGGCCGGTCAAAAGAAATTAATTGCAATATTGGAGTCAAGCAAGGTTGTCCTTTATCCCCTACCCTTTTTGGCATATACATTGACAAGTTAGAAGATTGTTTGGAAGAAGTAGGTTGTGTCAGCCCAATTCTCAATGGTATTCTCATCATTCTTCTTCTTTATGCTGATGATATTGTTCTTATGGAAAGTAGTCCCCATGATCTTGAAAAGTAGCTAAGAATCCTCAAAGAGTTTTTCTCCAATACGGGTATGAATATTAATACTGACAAAACAAATGTCATGATAATTAAATCTTGTTAGATTTTCATTAGTTTTTTTAACATTAGATTTACCAAAGCATTTTTATCTACATTTAACATTCAACAAGCATATACCGAAATATATAAGTAGCATATAAACAAGCACAAAAAGACACAAAGATTTGTCCTGGGAAACCCCAAACTCGGGGGAAAACCCAACCAACTTTCCTTGGAGGGAATCTTTCCAATACAACCATGAACAAGCTCTATTCATAAGAGAAAACGAACAATGAAGAAACCCTGGCAACAAATACTTATCTCTTCTTCTTGTCAAACCCTAATGAGGGTAGATAACTGAGTAGCACCATAGAACTAGCGCAAGATAGGCACATCACTAGAGCAAGATAACGCACAACATAATTGGCACAACTGAAAATTGATAACTGCAACTGCAATTGTAATTGCAACTACAACTGGCATAAAGCAAATGGGCAACACCGCACAACCTTAGTGCAACTCTTCCAGAGGTAACGCACAAGAGAAACCACCAAGAGCCACCAAGAATATGCTTCCCCAAGTAGGGTGCACTCTCCAAGAGAACCAAAAACCAGAAATAACAAAATTGTTGTTGCAACTGCCTAGTGCGCACTGCAGAAGGAGAATTGTGTGTATGTACAAATGAACTAACCTAGACTTGTATTTGTACTAATATGGTCACCTGACTGGGGCCAACTTCTTATTTTGGGTCTTCAAATTTACTTTATTATTTCCATGGGACAACTTCTCTTCCTGGAAATTATATTTCCACTTTATTATTATTTCCTGTGGGTCGACTTCTCTTTTGTGGTCTTCTATTTCACTTTATCTTTTCCAGGGTGTTCTTCAACTGTTCAATGGTCTTCCTTTGACTTCTTGGAATCTTCTTCTTCTCTAAGAAAAGTTGTCCAAGAGGGAATACCTTGTGCAACTACCAAAACATTAACACTCCCTCTTAGCTAGGGAGGTATTCCTCCACGGTGTTTTCTTCTAGTAGTCCAATGACTACCCTGCAATCAACTAGTAGCACACAACTACTATTATGCCATTAGTAGCTCAAATGTTCTTCCATAATCTCCACAACTATGCTACAATCAACCAGTAGCACACAACTACTACCATGTAGTCTAGTAGTCTCCATGACTACGTAGCAATCAACTAGTACCACACAACTACTACCATGTTGTCCAGTAGTAAATAACTATTGCCATATTCCTTACGACTATGTTATGATAGTTCTTATTTTTTGCAGTCTTATTCACACCCATCCGTATCACATGGCATGGGAAAGACTACCACCATAGCCCCATTCACACCTAGCCACTTCACATGGCTTAGGAAAGGCTATGTCATGGTCTAAGACCATGCTCCAAGTCTTATTTGCACCTATTCACCTTGCATGACGTAGGCAAGACTTGCCACAAGTCTTATTCACACCTAGCCACCTCACATGGCATACACAAGACCTCTACCAAGATGTGATGTTTCTTCTCTCCTAGTAGTGTTATTCTCACCTAGCCACCTCACATGGCGTAGGCAAGACTACGATCATAACCTTATTCACACCTAGCCACCTCACATGGCATAGGCAAGGCTATGCTACAAGTCTTATTCACACCTAGCCACCTCACATGACGTATGCAAGACTTTCACCTGGTAGACATTACTCCCTCAGTCACCTCACATGACTGATCTGGGAAACCCTTGGCCAAAGGGGAAGCTGACTAGAGAAAAAACACAACAACTCACTCTCAATGAGGGTGGATATTTTGCATGACACCAAGTTTATCTATGAAGTACTCATACTTCACTCTAAATAGAGGCTTGGTGAGAATGTTCGATATTTGTTTATCTGGGGATATGTACTGTAGCTCCACAACTCCTCTCTGCACCATGTCTCGAATGAAGTGGTATTTTATATCTATATGCTTCAACTTTTCATGAAGGACATGATCTGTTGAAAGCCTCATGCAACTCTGATTATCACAATGTATCAAAGTTGGCTCCAACTCTAGATCAAATAACCCTGCAAGCAACTTCTGAAGCCACGCTGCTTCACGACTTGCAACACTGGCTACAATATACTCTGCCTCTACTATACTGAGTGCCACTGATGTCTACTCCCTGCTCAACCATGAGATCATGCATGATCCCAAATTGAAGCAACATCCTGATGTTATTTTTCGGTTCACTGCACTCCCTACCCAGTCAAAGTCTGTATAACCCTGCAACTTCACTTCTCTATGCGAGACATATCTCAATCCATATCCAAATGTACCATGAAGGTACCTCAACTCATGCTTTGTTGTTATCCAATGTACATGTCTAGGCTCAACAATGTACTGATTCAAAATGTTCACTGCAAAACATATGTCTGACCTAGTTTTAACCAAGTACATCAAGGATCCGATCAACTATTTGTACATCATGGGATTCACCAAATCTGAATATGAATCACTCAAGAGCTTCAGATTCGTAACCATGGGCATGGCCATGGACTTGTAGTCCATCATCCTAAATATTTGCAGGATCTCAACTGTATATTTTCCTTGGCTAAGGAAAATATCATCTCTGCCACACCTCTAATCCCATCAAATCCAGATCCTTCATTTCGAACTCTGAAGTGAGTTCCCTCTTGCACCCATCTATGAGATTCTCATCCCCTATAAGAAATAGGTCATTCAATATCAAGGGGAAACCATCCCCAAGCTCATCAAAATAATTATATGTTCTGCCCTGGGTGCCTGCTTAATCCCGTACAAATCTTTCTTCAATTTGTAGACATGAGACTCCTTCTCATGTATCCTGTGGTTGCTCTATGTGCACTTCTTTTGGATACTGGAGAAAGTGTCTCATCATAATCTTCTCCCTCTTTCTAGGAGAATCCTCTAGCCACAAATCTTGCTTTGTAATTCTCTATGTTTCCATCTTCAACATGCTTAATCTTATAGAACCACTTGGAAGTCACCACTGACTTCCCTTTTGGTCTCAGAACCACTTCCCACACATCATTTTTCATGATGGACTGATACTCTTCCATCATGGCATCCTTCCACACTTGTTTCTTAGCAGCTTCCTTATAAGTGGAAGGTTCTTACTCATCAATGCTACATAGCTAGGAAACTTGTGTGGTCTCTTGCTCTCTCTGGAACTGAGGCAAAATCCATATCCCAGTCCTTCTGACTGGTTGCCTCCTCTGTCACTGTAGAAAAGTATATCGAAACAATGGAATCCTCCCAGGAGGTATCATATCTCCTTGAATTCTCTGAAGCTTTGATCTATCCTCCTCAAGTCATGGCACCTATCTGTCAATCCTAGAAGATGTCTCTCTCTCCCACCTAAATCTGAGGGGGAATTTCTTCTGAATGATTTGGTCTTCCCCTAAGTCAACTGACTCTCTCTAAGATCAGGCTCACTTTGAGTTTGCATGCTCCCTCTGAAGCTTGACTCCCTGTGAGTCTATATAATCTCCAGAGCCATTTGCTCCCTTTGCATGATATGGCTCATCAATGCCGTGTATCTCCAAAGTATCACATGACCATGTTGTTCTCTTCCTGGTCACTGCAAGGATTCTAGATAGGCCCTTCTGGCTCTACCTACTCTTCCTAATCTGAAGAGTGATCAACTGAACTAGAGGGATTTCTACAGTCATCTTTAGAGCCTTCTCCTTCTTACAATCAATCTCCATATGAGATACTTTGTATCCTGCAAAAGTACCCTTCATTCCATAAGGTTATGACTTCGTTCTCTTCTTTTTCGGTACATGGATGTATATGGTCATGTATACAACTTCTTGTTTGGAAAGTTGGCTCCATGTCTCAAACTAGAGACCATCCAATATGTTGCCTAATGCAACCGTCATTGTAGCTCCCAATAACAAGAAATAAGAACAACACTTTTCAACACTCTTCTAGTTTTGTGACCAATCATTCCTCCATGGTAACCTGCCTGGAACAAGAAATAAGAACAACAACATCTCCATGGTAACCTCCATGGAATTTACAAGATAAACTGCCTGAGACAAAGTCAACAACCAAGAACATCTCCTAGAAGAGATCAATTGCATTTTGTAAATAAGTGCATCATTAATACAGGATGATCACTGTAATAACAATGTTCAAGTGTCACTAAACATTTGATAGAAATAGTAGTAATATAATTCTAAAGACTATTATTCTAGTTACAACACGTACTTAGGCTACAACAATATAAAATATCAAACATGATATGCAAACTTGGAGTCTAGTTGTTGCGTGTCCTATTTGAGTTGTTCTATATTGTAGGTGACATCGTCACCACTTCCTCCAACTCTTGGTATTCCTCTATGTTGGAACACACATATATTTCTAACTTTAAAATTTAAATATATTTCATTCCCTTTTAAAATAAGAACAACGTGCACTTGATTCTCACCGTGGATGAATTCCTCCATCTAATCAGACGATCCTAATCTCTTAGGAGTTATGGAGCCACCTACTTGTTAAAGAAGTAAATCACTAAGGTTGCTTCAGAGCTTTGCGCTTCGGGCGTTTCAATATGTCTAAACAATGAAAACCCCGAACACCGAAATGCCAAAGTTCTTGAGTCTAATTCAAGGTTTAAAGCACGATAAATTAAAACATAAGAATGATTAATAGAAGATTAACCTCTCCGTGATTTCAATCTTCGAGAGATCCCCACCCTCTTACTTTCGAACCTCTGAAAGATGAACCGCCGAATTGTTGATAACATTTATGATCGGTTAGGGTTAATGATTAGAATGATTATTTTTTATTTTCCATCAATGCGAAAAAAATACAGACTTCTTTTGTTTCGGGCAGGTTAATGGTGCCATCAGAACATAGCGGAACGTCGAGCTGATTTGAGAGTATGATAAACTAGGCGAAAAGACCAAACATAACAGAGAAAGGGATAAATAGACAGAAAGGGAAGCTCAAAATCTTTGGAACTCTACGTCCCCTAAGTGGAGGATCTAACGCCACGTGTCTTTTGATTTGAATGACAGAGATTCACTTCGGAACTTTAGGCTTCGAGACTTCAGGAATTCTTGCTTCATTCATTCATCTTTCTTCCGAAGAAATTATCCCCGAAGTGCAAGATCTGACGCCACGTATCTTTTGATTTCAATGGCGGAGATTGACTTCGGAACTTCGAGAATTCTCGCTTCATTCATTCAGCTTTCTTTCGAAGCAGTTATGCCTGAAGCGTAGGATCTGATGCCACGTGTCTTTTGATTTCAACGACGAAGATTCACTTCGGAACTCCGGGCTTTGGGACTTCGGGGATTCTCGCTTCATTCACTTATCTTTATTTTGAAGTAGTTATCCTTGAAGTGCAGGATCTGATGCCACATGTATTTTGATTTCAACGAGGGAGATTCACTTCAGAACTCCCTGCTTCGGGAATTCTCGCTTCATTCATTCAACTTTCTTCTGAAGTAGTTATCCCTGAAGCACATGATCTAATGCCACATGTCTTTTGATTTCAACAACGGAGATTCATTTCAGAACTACGGGCTTCAGGACTCTGGGAATTATCGCTTCATTGATTCAGCTTTCTTCCGAAGCAATTATCCCCGAAGCACAAAATCTAAGGCCACGTGTCTTTTGATTTCAATGACGGAGATTCACTTCGGAACTCTGAGCTTTGGGACTTCGAGAATTCTCGTTTCATTCATTCAACTTTATTTCGAAGCAGTTATCCCTAAAGTGCAGGATCTACGCCACGTGTATTTTGATTTCAACGACGAAGATTCACTTCAAAACTCCGGGCTTCAGGACTTCGAGAATTCTCACTTCATTCATTCAACTTTCTTCCGAAGCAGTTATCCCCGAAGCGCAGGATTTGACGCCACGTGTCTTTTGATTTCAACGGCGGAGATTCATTTCGGAACTCTGGGCTTCGGGACTTCAGGAATTCTCGCTTCATTCATTTAGCTTTCTTCCGAAGAAATTATCCCCAAACCGCGAGATCTTACACCACGTGTATTTTGATTTCAACGACGGAGATTCACTTCAAAACTCCAGGCTTTGGGACTTTGGGAATTCTCGCTTCATTCATTTAGATTTATTCCGAAGCAGTTATCCCCGAAGCACAGGATCTGACGCCATGTGTCTTTTGATTTCAAGGGCGGAGATTCACTTCGGAACTTCGGGCTTCAGGACTTCGGGAATTCTTGCTTCATTCATTCAACTTTCTTCTGAAACAGTTATCCCTGAAGCGCAGGATCTGACACCACGTGTCTTTTGAGTTCAACGATGGAGATTCACTTCGGGTCTTTGGGATTTATTTACGTGGCACTTCTTTCCTCCCACATAATACGAACTAGTCAAATGCAGAAGATCGTCTGACTGGTGTCCCCTGCTCAGATCGACGGAAAATATTTGTGTGAATATTCCTCCACATATGACCGAGAACTGTGATATTAGTTAAACCTTCGAGCGCTTATCTTATTTAGTAAGATCCGATGATTTATTTCTCTCTCTCCTAGATCAATGGTCAAAGGCAATTTGCTGGGCGCAGAGTTTCACATGACTTAATTTTGAGAGGTGGTCCCGCAATCTAATCCATAGTTTTATCTCAAGGTTACGTGGCATCACCAGATGCATTGCGGGATGAAAAGCGGGTTACCTCAAAACCATTTCTCCACACTCCTGCAAAATGGAGAACCTATCATCCCTTGCCACTTGTCTTCCACTCGTAATACATATCACCTCCCAACTGACACACCACCTCCCATAACAAGCCCTTGTGGAGCTAGTTATCTAATCGTCATCACCACATACGACCAAGGGTTGTGACCTTGATTTAAATCTGGGCACTTATCTCACTCTGCTAAGATCAACATCCAGATATTAATGGATGATGGAAATCAACAGCTAGCGGGTATTTGACATTGCCAAAGTTGCGCGAGGTTAAACATCTGACAGAAAACCCGAAGTTGCAGATCATGTGCCACGCATCCTCGGGGACGGTCAATATTCACTTCAGGAATCTGGGCTTTGAAAGTTTCAACATCTCCGCTCTCATTTTTACCCGAAGCAGTTTCTTTCGGAGTTCATAGATCCTTGCCCCATGCCCTCCTCAGATCAATGGTCGTCGTCCGCGTTAGGACTCTAGCTCTGTGTACAGACTGTCCTCGAGCTCTGAAGTGTGAAATATGTGGTAGTCATCGATTCAGACCTGTGGTGATCTCATCATTTATAACACATTTCATCCACATCATGCATCTTTTTCTCCCTCCAGTATGTCACACCTTCTATATTGGTTACCGCACTTACCTCCATTACAGTTCCAATTTTTCACAAATGATTATTTTTCCTACGTCCGTTATCGATCTATTGACAAACCATGCAGAATTATTCATCCAATTAGCCTTCTCGCTCTGAAGAATCATTTCTCACAGCAAGTGAAGAGACATAAGGAAATGACAGTTAAGCCCATTGGTTTTCACACCCTGTCGTTTCATTTTATACATAGTTAGATATTGTAAGAAGTCCAACCATTTTGAGTTGTGGCAAATTTTATATAAATACACATATTTAATATCAGCACAAGGCTACTTCTTGCCGGATGTAATAGAGAAAACTCTTCTTTGCGAGAATTAATACAAGTGCAGACATAGATTCTAACCTTTGTGCAGTTTGAGTTATGCGTTTCTCCTGTATCTCATATTTCTAGCTTTTCTTTATGTCATTCCTTGATATGTGAGTAGTTTCAATTTAGTACTACTACTATTGTAGTCACATTTCATTAGTTGTTTGATAAGCAAGTAGTTTTTCCTCAGTATTTGCTATCAGTAAATATAAGACCTGTGAGCTACTTGGATAACTATATCTTATATCCTTTCAAGGGTGCATTATTTATTTTCTTCTACTGTGAACAAGGTAAGATTCATCACGTATTGATGCCTCATTTTGTTTAACAGTTTTGTAAGTTTCTCCCACATCATTTGATTTTATAAATCGACTCGGATGACAAAAGATGACCTCTGTTCTATTCTGTCATTAATTTCATTTGAGGATTAATTCTTATATAACTAACGAAAGAAAAAACACCTTTCAAAACTTTCCTTTATATTCCCGATGCCTGACATTATTCTTTAAGCCTTAAGTTTAATCTCAGGAACAACATCTTTTGGCGTTGTTTCCGGGGGCGGAGAAACAAAGTTATTTTTCCCTGGGAGAAAGACATGGTAGGTTTCTCTCTTTGATAGTGAACAAAGATTGAATACAATAATAAGGCTAATTTTTATCTTTCACTTGGCGACTCCACTACAGATAAACTGGCATTTGGTAGAAAGAATACCAGGAAGAACCCAGACGATCAACATATTATGCCCGTATCTGATCCCAAAAAGTTGTTAAAACCCAAGGGATACCTCAAGTCCACTACCTCATCTTCAGGTAAGAAGTATCAACCTAAAATAACTCAAGTAAATACTGGTCAAAATATTAACTCCTGAAGATAATTTTAAACAAACGCTTTCTGCAGAGGCTTCAACTAGAGAAACCGCAATAAAGATTGAAATTGACCCGTCTGATACTCCAAACAGTCTGAATAAAATATCCTCCTCTATACTTGCTATCGTTACTTTTCTGTCTACCCCATCCTCACCCGAAACTAAGGTTTATGTTCTCAAAAATCCCGAGGAGTGCACGTTATACCCCGATTCGTCTCCTGCTGGTTCACAGGGGCTTTTGAGCCCAACTTTGCCTTACTTTTGAGGGAAAGGAGATCTACCAACCTCACAATAATGCAGGATGACGCCATAGAAATAGAGTCGAACATGATGGCATCGGGTAAATTAAAAACAAAGGTCGAGACGAGAACCAAAGAAGCTAGACGCTTCAGAGAACAAGCAGGACCCTCGGGATCTGGGAGATCCTCGGAGGATAAAATGGATGACATGGCTAAAATAATCAAAGAATTATGAAATAAAATATATAGAATAGAACTAGACCAAGCTAAGACTGATCCGTTTTCCAAGAGAGATTTCAAAAGGAACCCCAACCCTAGATCCAACAAAGACAAATAAAAAACGAGGACCAAAAAATCAAAGCCTCGTTTAAAACAAAAAACTTCATGCAAAGTGATGACATGAAAGAATATGAGGGGTTAGATGAAGATATAAACAATCTCAGTGATGATGACTGAGAACCTCACCTAACCGGACAAGATTATGAAATATCTCTAGATCAAGAACCCCTGTTTTGAAATGAGGAAAGTATAAATAATCTGGGAGAGTCAGATTATCAAGGAATCACCGTCTCTATAATGGCAAAGCTTCAACATAATTATAATTTAAGGCCTAGAGGTAAAAATTCTACAATTGATCCACTGAAGAAGATATTGTCGAGAAGTAAAAAGAGTGAGGCATCTCAACCTTCCACTGAAATGCAAGCTGCCAAAACAAAAACAGCTGAAACACAAGCTGCCAAAACAAAAATAGTTGAAACACAAACTGCCAAAACAAAGATTGTTGAAACAAAAAAAACATAGACTAGTAGGCCAGAAAAGAGAGAAACAAATATCCCAACCAGAGAGGCTGAGAAGACAATTGGAAATTTCAATCTGGAGAGCGAAACTAATAAAATCAAAATTCCGGTGCCTTTGGTTGAACTAGCGAAAAATCCGACGTATAGAAAACAAATTGCCAAGATGATAAATTTCTCGGATGCTGAAAGTCATGCAGATGCTATTAATTTAGAAGATGATAGACCTACTATAATGTTTGGTCCACATATTGAAAATTCTAAAGACCCTGTCGCCCCCTTTTATATTATGTTGACTGTGCATGATCACCTACTACATAACTGTATGTTGGATTCTGGAGCCTCCTACAACTTAATGCCCAAAGTTATTATGGAAAAACTGGGTCTTGAGGTTACTAGACCATATTGAGATCTTTATTCTTTTGATTTAATAAAGGTTAAGTGCCTCGGTATGATTAAATATTTGGTGGTTAATCTTGCACAGATCCCTGCGAAGAGCATTCTCATGGATGTAATCATTGCTGATGTTCTTTCGAAGTATGGTATGTTGTTATTTAGGTATTGGGGTGCCAACCTTGGAGGATTGCTTCAATTGGACATGACATATGCTACGATCCTGATTTTCGGTGGACATTTCACCCATCTATACAAAGAAACCATGTTGGCGTATACTGTAAGTGACACACATAATCCAAATAATTACCCAGTATATGTCACCGATCAGGATTTAGGGAACTGTATATTATTAGTTGATGATGGTTTCGATGCATGTACAAAAGAAGAAAACAAAAAAGAAAAAGTAGAAAAAACAAATAACAATGTAAATAGTGTAGGAATTTGAAAAATGTTTTTTGATGGTGCTTCCTCTTGGGAAGGAGCAGGAGTGGGGGTGTTGTTTGTGGCACCTGGAGCTGAATTCATTATTCCTTTCTCATACAGATTATAGTGGGACATTGAATATACTAATAACGTATGTGAATATGAAGCTCTTGTCTTGGGGTTAGAGGCTGCCAGGAAATTGAAAATTGAAAATTTGATAGTTTATGGTGACGCAGAATTAATTGTAAAACAGATAAGACAACAATATCAATCCAAACATCCAATACTAAGGTCGTACATGAACTGCACCTGGGATTTGATAGAAAACTTTTTCTCGTCGTTTAATATTCATCATATTCCCAGGGTAGAAAATCAACAAGTTGACTCTCTAATGAAAACAACTGCTACTTTCATGCCTCCTACTGTCCTGAAGCTAAAGTATCACATAGAAATGAGGCACAGACCTTCAATACCAAATAATGTTCAACACTGGCAGGTCTTTGAAGACGATGAACAGATCAAACAATTTCTAGAAATGGTGGACGAATTTTCCGAAACGCACACTGATCAGGAAAATCAGAATGAACCTACATGGATCATACAGGAAGATGAGGATCCTCAGAAGTTCTAGGATAAGATTGCTAATCACCGCATGTTGGTGCTAAAAAATAGTCAGATTCCTAAGGGTCTGATTCCTTTAGAAATATTACTTGATCAGGACAATATACCCCTAAAGTCTACCTTGCAACCTCAGCCTGAAGAGGTTGAAGCTTGTGATATTGGCACTAAGGAAAGCCCTAAACTGGTCAAAATATCTAAATACCTTCCACCCGAAATAAAAAATAAATATGTTGAGTTACTCAAATAGTACAAAGATGTCTTCGCTTGGTCTTGCGATGAACTGAAAACTTATGATACCACTGTTATAGAACATAAAATCTCATTGAAACAAGGCATCAAACCTTTCAGGCAGAAGCTCAGACAGATAAACCCTATACTCTTTCCTGTAATAGAAAGGGAGGTTAAAAATCTCCTTGATGAAAATATTATTTTTCCACTGAGGTATTCTGAGTGGGTAACCAACTTAGTTCCAGTCAGGAAGAAGAATGGTGAAATCAGACTTTGTGTGGATTTCAAGAATCTAAACAGATCATCCCTTAAAGACAATTTTCCACTTCATAAAATAGATCACGTTCTGGGAAAAGTGGCCGAGGCTTATTGAATGTCTATGATTGATGGATTTTCAAGTTACAATCAAATTGTAGTCCATGAGGATGATAAATAAAAAACCGTGTTTACCACTCAATGGGGTACTTTCATGTACGACAAAATTCCATTCAGTTTGATCGACGCAGGGGCCACGTTTCAACAAGTAATGGACATAGCTTTTGTCGGCGAGAGAGATAAGTTTGTCGTTATTTATCTTGATGATTTAACTATTTTTTATAACTCAGATGCACAACACTTGGTACACCTCAAACAAACGTTCGAGAAATGCCGGAAATTCGGTTTGTCTCTAAATCCCAAGAAATCTCATTTTGCAATGCAAGAAGGTAAACTTTTAGGCCACATAGTTTCTAGGGAAGGAATCAAAATTGATTCGAAAATATTAGAAGTTATAGATATGATAAATATTCCTATGAATAGAAAGGAAATCTAGTCTTTTGTAGGGAAAATAATTTTTTTAAGAAGATTCATTCCAAACTTCGTTGAAATTGTTAAACTGATTACATATATGTTGAAAAAGGTCAGTGAGGTCAAATGGACAACCGAAGCTAAAGAATCCTTCGAATGCATAAATAAAACGATAGGAGAAGCACCAATGCTAGCCAGTCCGGACTACATGAAGGAGTTCTTGATCTTTTCATTCACATCCAAACATACTATCGTAGTCACGCTCTTACAAAAGAACGATGAAGGTTTCGAGCAGCCAATATCATTTTTTAGTAAAAGCCTTAGATACGTCGAGTTGAAATATGATATACTGGAAAAACAAGCATATGCTATGGTGAAAGCCCTCAAATCTTTCAAGACTTACGTGTTGCATTCCAAAATAATTGCCTATGTGCCAACCAACTCTATGAAATATATATTAGTTCAACCAGATAGCGATGGAAGGAGGGGCCGATGGCTAGCCAAGATTCAGGAATTTGACCTTGAGGTAAAACCAACTAAACTCGTCAAAGGTCAAGGCATGGCTAAGCTATTAGCCGAATTAAATTTCAGAGCACTCGGGATAAATCATCTGCAAGCTTACGAAGAACTTCCAGACATAGAATAATTCGACGTGCAGACACCTGCAACTCATATCCAGGAAAATTTTTCTTCCTCGGCTTGGTATGGTGACATAGTTTCATACCTCCTAACTCTTCAGTGCCCTAGTGATATGACTCTTTCCAAGGAAAGAATGTTGAAGATGCACACGGTAAAATACTGCATTATTGGTAATCAATTGTATTGGAAGGACCCCCTAGGCTTTTTACTAAGATGTATAATAGAATTTGAAACAAAGAACGTTATAAATGAGTTTCATGAAGGGGTGTGTGGAGGAAACGACACCTGGAGGGAAACTGCCTATAAAATCTCGAGAGCTAGATATTATTGGCCGAAGTTATTTATAGACGTGAATACTAAATTCAGAGACTGTAATCCTTGTCAATTTTTTTCAAGTAAACAAAAGCTTCCTGCACTACCCTTGATCCCAGTCAAGACAGAAGCTCCATTTCAACAATGGGGTCTAGATTTTATCAGAGAAATCCATCCACACTCTAGTGCACAACATAAATGGATTTTAACCGCCACAGACTATTTCACTAAATGGGTAGAAGCCATTTCGACACGAAATGCTACAGACTCAGTGGTGATCAATTTCTTGGAAGAAAACATTTTATCTAGATTTGGCCGTCCTCGGAAGATAGTTACTGATAATGCCCAAGCCTTCAAATCCATGGCGATGATCAATTTTTGTCAAAGTACAATATTGTACTAGAGCATTCCACAACTTACTATCCTCAGGGCAACGGATTAGACAAATCATCAAATAAGAGCTTGATCACTATAATTAAAAAGGTGTTGATTGAAAATAAGAAATCCTGGCATGTTCATTTGAAATATGCCTTGTGGGAAAATCGAATCGGCACTAAGAAATCAATCAGAATGTCTCCTTTCCAAATGGTGTACGACACTAACGTAGTCCTTCCCATAAATCTCTCTCTGCCTATGATGAAGCTTTGGAAAGACTCGAAGGAAGAGCCTAATGATGTTACCAGAAGAATAAACCAGTTAATTGAAGTACAACAAAACAGAGTTGAAGTGGATAAGAAACTTCAGAAATATCAAGATAACATGAAAGTGTTGTTCGAGAAAAAAGCTAAAGATAGAGAGTTCCTCCTTGGTGACCTAGTGTTGAAATGGGATGATAGAAAAGAAGACGCTGGAAAGCACAAAAATTTTGATCACATCTGGTTTGGACCTTTCAAGATCACAACTTTTGAAGGAAAGAATTCATGCTTATTAGAAAACCTTGATGGGAATATCCTTAACGCCCCTGTCAACGGGCGTTACCTAAAACACTTCATGCAATAATCCGATTCCCATTTCCCATTGTACATACCAATTTGATTTTCATGTTTTGATTTGCAATTTTTTGTTTCTTTGGTAAGTTTTTACTTTTACTATAAATACGACCAGGTTGGTTGATTTCATAAAAACGTAAGTATAAAAAAACAAGTAACACCTATCGTTTCTTTTTCTTCAGAAGTTTCTGACATTTCACATGTTTATTTTTATGCAGAATACTTGCTGATAGCTGAGAGATAAGGATGTATCAGAAACCAACACTCACTTTTCAGGACATTAGCTTTCTCTCAAAACATGTGATAAATAAATGATTTACTTGGTTGAAAATGTAAAGAAAATATGAGGTTAGAGCTTCTACCCTACTGACCCAAGCTAAATTTTCAAGGAGATCTCACTAAATATGAAAGAAGTCTCATCCATATAAATACTGTCACCTGATCAACAACCAGAGGAATATAAGAATTACAACCTAATCCTAAAAGTCTTCTCTGAGTTTTGATAAAATTAAAATTAAAAAAAAAAATGAAATAAAAATTATATATAAGAAAATAAGAATAAAAAGACCTTAAAGAAAATACGAGAATCAATGAACAAGCTTGTGTCGGATTGACCTTGTTCACAACAGAGCATTTAAATATTCTTTCTGTTTTATCTTTCCCTTCCTCAAGTTTCATTTTCCTATGATTCTCAATACCTCTCCCTAGTCTTCATAGAGAGAAAATTTTTCACCTTAACTCTGAAAACTCAGAAACATGTCTTCAAAATAATGTTAGGTGAAAATCTATACATCTCTTTCAACTTAACTGAAAGAAAGCATGTTTAGGTTAATCCTAATAACTTTATCTCTCTTATCTAGTTTTAAAATGACTAGTTCGCTCAAGGTTGATCCCTAAAATTTAAAATCCCCTATAAAATCTTCTCAATAGGTGAAGATGTATTGAAGATTGAAAGAAAATTAGTTTCAGAGTATACTAAAAAATTATGACGGACCTTTCCTTTGAATATCTCAAACAAATATCATCCCTTGTATGTTACATACAGATTGATTGTGCCCACTTCATGTATTAAAACATAAGACAGGCGGTGAAAGGAAATTCATAAAATTATTGCCCCCATCAAGTCCAATGCAAATGGTGAAAGGAAATTCGAAAAATCGATTGCCCCCATTTGGCCCAAAGAAAAAGAGAGACGATGAAAGGAAATTCATTAAATGATTTCCCTCATCTCGACATTTAAATGCAAAATTACTTATTGAAGTGGTGAAAGGGAATTCAATGGGAAACGTAGATAACTTCACCGGGGTACTGAACAGGGTCGATGGAAGTGAAGCAATATCTATGATATCTGTAGGGTTGTCATACATATCTACATGATATACTCTGACATCTAATTCTTTTTCAGTAATATTTACATTCTGGACCAACGAGGGATCCCCCTAAGAAATTATGTTACATATACTTAACCTTGATGCAAACGAAATCAATCAAAGCATGATATTTCAACTAAATTTACTTTGATTATCTTAAGCAAATTCGAATGCAGTTTTCAAAAAGAGGAATTTCAAATAGCCTAACCGAAGGTCATGATTCAATGTGTTTTAAAGTTTTCTAAGTTTCAGTTGAAACTATTTTTGTCACTTTGATCCTTTCCCGAATGTGTTTCACAAAAATGAAATAATGACTACATTTACCCAATAAAGGCACTTGGTCTATCGTTCTTCTGTGTCTCGCAGGAAGATGCGATCCCCAGATGGAGCCTATGTTGGAACACATATATATTTATAACTTTAGACTTTAAATAGATTCCATTCCCTTTTAAAATAAGAACAACACGTGCTTGATTCTCACCGTGGATGAAGTCCTCCATCTAATCGGACGATCCTAATGTCTTAGGAGTTATGGAGCCGCCTACTTGTTAAAGAAGTAAATCACTAAGGTTTCTTTAGATCTTCGTGCTTCAGGGGTTTCAATATGTCTAAACAATGAAAACCTTGAACGCCGAAATGCCGAAGTTCTTGAGTCTAATTCAAGGTTTAAAGAAAGATAAATTAAAACATAAGAATGATTAATAGAAGATTAACCTCTTCGCGATTTCAATCTTCGGGAGATTCACACCCTCTTCTTTCAAAACTCCATAAGTCGAACCGTCGAATTGTTAAGAACGTTTATGATCGGTTAGGGTTAATGATTGGAATGATTATTTTTTATTTTCCATCAATACGAAAAACTTACAGACTTCTTTTGTTTCAAGCAGGTTAATGGCACCATCAGAACTTAGCAGAACGTCGAACTAATTTGAGAGTTAGATAAACTAGGCGAAAATACCAAATATAGCAGAGAAAGGGATAAATAGACATAAAGGGAAGCTCAAAATCTTCAGAATGCTAAGTGCCCGAAGTGGAGGATCTAACGCCATATGTCTTTTGATTTCAACGACGTAGATTCACTTCGGAACTCCGAGCTTCGGGACTTTGGGAATTCTCACTTCATTCATTCAGCTTTCTTTTGAAGCAGTTATCCCCGAAGTGTAGGATCTGACACCATGTGTCTTTTGATTTCAATGGCAGAGATTCACTTCGAAACTCTGGGCTTTGAGACTTCAGGAATTCTCGCTTTATTCATTCAACTTTCTTCCGAAGCAGTTATCTCCGAAGTGCAGGATCTGACGCCACATGTATTTTATTTCAACAGAGGAGATTCACTTCCAAAATTCGGGCTTCTGAAAATGTGCAGTGACAGATTGCATGTGCAACGAAAAATCTCAATAATGTGGTAAATCTCACGATCTTCCTTCCAGTGGTTAGATTGTTCTGAAGGTAACCAGCTCTGATACCATGTTAGGTATTCATTAGTTTTATTAACTTTAGATTTACCAAATCATTTTTATCTACTTTTAACATTCAATAAGCATATATTGAAATATATAAGCAATAGATAAACAAGCACAAAAAGACACAAAGATTTATCCTCGGAAAAACCCAACCAACTTTTCTTAGAGAGAGTCTTTCCAATACAACCATGAACAAGCTCTATTCACAAGAGCAAACCAATAATGCATAAACCCTGATAAAATATAATTATCTCTTCTTCTTGTTAAATCCTAGTGAGGTTAGAAAACTAAGTAGCACCACAGAACTGGCGCAATATAGGCGCATCATTAGAGCAAGATAGAGAACCACATAACTGACACAACTGGCAACTGGTAACTGAAACTGCAACTGCTACTACAACTAGCAGGAAGCAACCGGGCAACACCACACAACCTTAGAAAAACTCTTCCAGAGGTATCACACAAGTGAAACCACCAAGAGACACCAAGAATATCCTTCCCCAAGTAGGGCGCACTCTCCAAGAGAACTAGAAACCATAAATAGAAAAATTGCTTCAACTGCAGTTGTAACTGCCTAGTGTGCACTACAGAAGGAGAATTGTGTGTCTATAGAAATGAACTGACCCATACTTGTATTTATACTAATCCGTGCACCTATCTAGGGCTAACTTCTTATTATGGGTCTTCAAATTTACTTTATTTTTTCTGTGGGCCGACTTCTCTTCTTGGAAATTATATTTCCACTTTATTATTTTCTCATGTGGGTCGACTTCGATTTTGTGGTCTTATATTTCACTTTATTCTTTTCTGGGGTGTTCTTCAACTGTTCAATGGTCTTCCTTTGACTTCTTGGAACCTTCTTCTTCTCTAAGAAAATTTGTCCAGGAGGGAATACCTCCCGCATCTACCAAAACATCAACAAATCCAGTAAGATCACCTACGATACTTTTGTATATGAAGACAACAACTTGAAGGAAGTTCCTTCATACAAATATCTCATCCTCTATATTCATCACAAGCTCAAATGGAATTATAACATTGAGAAAAAGGATAAATGGAGGGTGGAAATCTTATTATGGAAAATAATTGTAAATCAACAGATCTTTGGGTATGGGATAAGAAAAAACACCTCTTAAAGACTATCAATACTGATGTTATTTTATATGGATGCAAAGTTTGGGGATGCAGTATCTCTAGAGAGTCGTGGAGAAATATAGAGCAAATCCAAAATAATTTTATAATCTCTAATCTCAAAATTAAATGGAATACACCCTATCCTATCCTCCTCACAGAAGCAAGCCTTTCCCCCATTGAGAGCACAACTATGACCATATACTTAATGTATAAGAATAAGTTAAAAAACATGGAAGACAAGAGGCTTCCTAAAATTCTTCAAACTCCAGCCAAAACCACCTTTGGCTCAAGCGAGGATGGCACAAGGATTCACAATCTTGGCTAAACCATTGGGCAATAAAGGAAGAAATCATATTGCAAAATAAGGATAATATTAAAAATATTATTACAACAAAATTTAAGGAGAAAATGGTGTGTGATAAAGAGTTATAGGGAAAATGAAAATTAAGATATTATAAGGAGGTTATCAACCCTAATCTACAAGATCAAAATCATCTCTTTGTTTCGACATGTGTAAAGAAGAAAAAAAACATTGCTAAAATAAGAACAAATTCTCATGAGCTCCATTATAGAATTGGGCAATGGTCAATTCCCATAATATTGTGGGATGAAGGATTCTGTCACCTTTGTGAGATTAAGAGGGTTGAAGATGAAAAACACTTTCTCTTCGACTGCCCAACAATTTATATCTCAATTTCAGAATATTTGTCATACTTCATGACCTTTTAAATAAGCAAAACTATGGTGATCTTGGAACACTTCTCTTTATGCTTTTCAAGCATTGAAATAAAATTTTGAATTTTGAGTAATTCCTTACCTTCTTATGATTCATGTGTGTGTGTGTGTGTGTGTAGTCCCAAGGGTTAGCTGAAGCAGTCTTAAGCCAGGCGTGGGATCTCTCCCCCAATGATTAGTTGGGAAGGTTATGGGTTTGAATCTCTTGATCCCCTTGGGGTTAGGCTTCATAATCTGGGTCGATGGAGTTTTACCTCATTTAGCATCAATGAAATATGGGGAAGTACTTGCAGGTTTATTTAACACATAACAAATTCTCTTAATATTGTAGGATGAAAGAGTTTGTTACCTTTGTGACATTGAGAGGGTTGAATATGAAAAGCACTTTCTCTTCAACTGCCTGGCATATACCTAGAGTAGATCTCAATTTTAAAATATTTTTCAAACTACCAACCTTCATGGCCTTTTAAATAGGAAAAACTATGGTGATCTTGGAACACTTCTCTTAATGCTTTTCAAGCATCAAAATAAAATTTTAAAGAATTTCAAGTAATTCCTCACCTTTTGTTGTGCCAAGCACTACAACCCTCCATTTTCCTTTATTCTATTTGCAAATTCCTCTCAAGAAAATGGGGCCACTTGTATTTTTCAACTTTGAAAATCTCCTCAAATAGTTTATTCATCTCACTCTAAAACTTGTTCCTCAAGATTCACCTTTCCTAAGTTCACATCCTTCAAATTTAGAGCACTTTGAAATTCTCAAGACAAGTCTTTTTGGATTTTTGGTGAAGTTAATAAAAACTCTTCCAATGTGCATTAGAGGAGTCACCTCCAACTCCTCTAATGTACACCGGAGGAGTTCTCCTTAACTCCGTCGATGAGCTTTGATAAGTTCGTTCCTTTTTCTCCGATCGACCTTTTCCATCACCCTGTGTACTTGCAACTCCTCTGATGAAATCGAAGGAGTTGGTGTTACCTCCATCTCCCCTGACAAGCATAGACAAGTTCCATGTTAATTCCTCCGATATACATCAGAGGACCCCCCAAAAAGTCCTTTGATGTACATCGAAGAACTTCACAAAAACCTTATCGATTTTTAAATTTCCAACTCACCACATTTATTGTTGCGATCACCAAACTTATAAATATGCATTTTCCCCCCATTTTCATTATTTCGATGAACGCCAAGGAGACAAGGATAGTTCCCAAGAAAGAGTGCACCAAGCCCTAGTTTTCTCATCTTCAACCAATTACGATCCTCCATGTGTCAACAAGCTCCAGGTAATCCCTCAATGCCCATTCCCACAATTTTGTAGGGTTAGGGTTTGTTGTTACATGTTTAAAAAAATCTTCCTCCCCATACTTCTCACGACATCTGTCTTCTACTAGTCCAAAGACCTTACCTCCTTGGGCCATGGTAGCATCTCGAGTCCATCTTGATAGACCTAGGTCTAACACAACACTACTTCACATGATCCCTTTGGTCATAGACTTGTCACAAATGCAAATGGAAAACCCTAAGACCCGATTAGAAGGCAAGGTTTCCAACCCATTTCCTTCCCTCACCACTAATATGATTGCTACCATTCAAAACCTCACCTAATAAACAATTTTAGAAGCTTGATTCACAAGGAATGTCGAACTTGACCTCTCACGGTTCTAGACTTGTTTGAGACTTAACCAATTTCAAAAACTCTCCTTGGTAGATCGACAATATTAGTGCTAAAACTCTCGGTTCCATAGGAAGGTTTCTTATGAACTGGTCTGATGGCCATCGACCAAGTTCACATAAACATTCTCGATTGGAGTTATAATCGATCGAAGTACTTATCGTTAACTCCTCTGATGTATCCAAGGAGTTCCTATAAACTCCTTTGATCCATTGGAGGAGTTGAGCTCAACTATGTCGTTGACCCTCAACTTCACTTCTTCATCAACAATTTTGACATCAACTTGCTTGATACCTATTGGAGCCTTCAACATTAACCTCACCAATGGATTTCGGGAGAGTTTTTTCCAACTTCTTTGATGTACATCAGAGAATTTGACATTAAATTATCAGCTTTTGACTTATGAGCACCTTTTAATCCTTTTCTTCCATTCTACCAGATTTCCCACTATGCTTGCTATCATTTTATTGTATTTTGATGATGATCCCCCACCAAGCATCAACTCAAGATAAAGAGAAGGTATGTAAGAAAAAGAAAGATGCTTCCAAGAAGAAGACAAATATTGAACCAATTGTCGTACCTGAAGAAAAAGAAAAAGCACAAAGAGAGGTCGAACAAAAGTAGCAATAGAAAAGGCAATAACAACAATAACAAGAGAAGCAACAAAGAAGGTAGCCAAGGGATCATTTGAAAAGGAAGCTGAAGAAGAGAGACACAAGAAGGATGACGGGACTAGGAATGATAACACTCAACCAATGGATACTGACATTCTAGAGGTATCAACAACAGGCACGAGCACACAAACACTTTCCAATGGTTTAGGACTAGGGCTTTGGGCTCTGTTTCAACCAAGTGAGGTCCGCAATTTAAGAAGCTTAAATTATGACAACAATTCTGGAAAGATTGTTCAATAGCAAGTAAATAAAGTACAGACAACTCAAGGAATTCCAATCTCAATCCTTACGTAAGTTCCCATAACATGAGATGTTAGGGAAAATCCAATAGCCATCGCCTCAACTAGCACTATGTTCATGAACGCTAATGAAAAAAATATTCAAAGGTTGTGCCAGCAGAACCAGGAGAAATAATCAAGAATCATAGAACTAGAAGAGAGACTCCAACAAATAAAGGTAGACAAAGGCAGTGTCGATATCTTCAGAGAAAGCATTGAGAAAGTAGGGACAAAGCTGGAAGAAGCCATCATAGATATGTATGCACATCTACATCTCTTCCAACAAGCGACCGCCACTTTCATAGTTCAACATGGTCAGGTACAAGCAAATCTTACACAATTTAACACGATGCAGGAAAGGATGAATTATATCGACAAATGGACCATAGAGAATCCTGATGCACCAACTGAGCTTTATCGCCCCTCTAGAAATGAGAGGAAAATGAATCTCCATTTGTTGGAGCGATGTCAATAGGTTGGGAAAAGAACTTATAAAGATACTACCTATTCAATGGAAAAATGCTTGAAACTACATAAGGTTGCTCAGGAATTAATTAGAGGATGTCGACTCCTACAATTAGAAGAACTTGGTCATGGAGGAGTTGGTTGACAAATTTCAAGACAACACAAACCATCATCGAAAGATCATTGAATCAGCTACCAACGTGACCATAGACATGATAAAGCAACATATTATACAACCTACCAAAGTCCACACCATGATCCAAGCATTCATGACTACTCTATCTAGGGATATGTAGGTTCTCAAAGACAACATAGCTATGCATGTTGCAACACTATAAGAATTACTCTACCGAAGAATCATTTCCTTGTATGACCAGCTAGAGGTGTGGACAATTTACCTCGGGGACAAGAATCCTTGAATAAGACAAAATAAAAATAAGAAATTGCTATTACCTATCTTCTATTTTGTCTTTTTCTCACCCAACCCCAATTTTTTCCTTATTATGTACACTTGTCGCTAAGCAAAGGGAAACTAAATAGTTTTGTAACATCTTCTTCAAGGGGAATACAAAGATTCACTTAATAGTTACAAAAGATTGTATAAAAGAAAGAAGATGCCCACTTTGTAGGTTCTCTTCAAGCATTGTATAGACTTAAGAACTAATTCAAGAACATATACTTTGTTAATGAATATTGAGAAGCCCTCGGGGCTAGTTTTCGCAAGAAAGAAGAATTTATGTGTGAATTTTTCTTTGCTATGAAATATTTCAAGTGGTATGTATGTTGTTCACATGGAATCTAAGAATGTTTGTTTGCTTATAGATTGATCTTATGCACTCAATGTTATTCTACAGTTTTGATTATTCTTTCATATATCTTCAAATCATGAGCTCATTGAGTTGTTAATGCGGGAAGAAATATAATTTAGACTTTTATGCTTATATGTATGTATGCACATGTTTCTGACTTTGCACCTTCATTTCAACTACCTATGTGGGGGTTTAAGGTAGAGTTTGGTTTCATTTACAACTCACTTGGTAACTTTAGCATGCTCCTAGCTAGGATAGGATAGGAGATTAGAATTATATTAAGTTTCTTTTCATACATAGTCTTCATATACATCTTTGCATTGCATAACCATTCATCATCCACCTTCATTGGTATATCAGACCACAACCGGTAAAACAAAAACCAACAATGGCAGTCATGCCTAATCCTGGATGGGTCTCCTAAACCAAACGATGCATAGTCTAGTTGGGACCGTGTACCGGGAAGTACCCCTTATTGGTGCAGGGTGAATTCTGCCCCATCAACAGAATTGGTGCTAGAAGGAGGGCATGGATTTTATGGCTTGCATAAATGATCTGCAAAATCACAATAAGTCTTTAGAAAAAAACCTGGGTCCCACTTTGTTCCCTAGTATCAATTATGAACAAGAAGTTACCTAAGAAGATATGAAACCAAAATTTGAAAGTGCCACAAGCAGTTTTGAAACCCGTTTAGAGACTTGGTTTCACGTGCCACAAGAAGAGTTCTTAGAAACTCGTCATATTTTTACCTGCACCTACGCAAATTTTCTTGGTAATTTGATAGCAAATTCTTAGCTTCCAAGAAAGAAAGGTACTCGTGTGAGAAGACCTGATACACATCCCGATATCTACATTGACTCCATAGACAACTTTATCAAAATTGCATTACAAGAAGATCCAGTACCCTTAAGCCGAGTTTCCCATACCCTTGTCGAACCCAAACATAACTTTCAGGGTGAAAATTTTGGAAATAAATATGGAACAGATCATGGGTGAACGTAGAGAACAAAAGGTAGTGATATCGCCTTGGATGTCCCAGGGTCCTCTAAATTTAGCAGGACCCTTACATGAAATGCCTCAGAAATAAAACAAGATCCTCCCTAAGTTTGATCTAGATAGACCTGGTTCACCAGAAGATCGCATAACTTTTTTTTCTTAGTCACTCATCAACTAAATGTTCAACATGAATATGTGGTCTGTAGGTTGTTCCCTTACACCTTCTCCGACAGAGAATCTATGTGGTACTTCAGTATTCCACCTAGTTCCATATCAAGTTGGGATGATGAGAATGTTTTTATCATGAAATTCAGACAAAGGAAAACAACAACATCTTTGTATAATGAATTGGGAGCCATTAAGATGGATAAAAGAGAAAAAGTAAAATATTTCAACTAGAGAGTTCTAAATGTCCTGACTAAGTTCATTGTTGATACATCCTCTACCCAGTCCTTAGCCATTGAATACTACACGGCAACTCATATTCCTTCTGTAGGAATGTTTTTTAAATGAGCTAATAGGGACACTTTGGCCCTTAATTTTGATGAAGCCAAAACTATATAAAGGGAACTATCCTCTTATGATCATCACCCACACTCTGAGGAAATCAAGTCGGCTCGAAAGAAACCTTTACTGCTAAAAAATCTAGCTAAAAAGGAGTCCAAAGATATTGACATTGCGGTGAAGTTAGTTAAGAAATTATCAAACAAAGTTGTCGACCTGAAAAAGAATGTCGGCGAAGGATCATCAAGAACTCTAACCTTTTGCTCTTTTTTCAGGAGATAAGTCAATCCACCAAGACCACCTGAACCCCCTCAAATTGCCTTGAATTTAGACAACTTTAACAATGATAACTTCTACTCTTATCACCAACAAAATCATTCAAAATGGACTTTCCCTCCATGGGTTAACTCCATGACCTTAGTTATCAACCAACCATTGGATCAACATGGCTTAAATGATGAACAAACTATAGAGGCTAAAAATGATACCACTGAGGAAGTTTTGTGGAAGATGCACTAGTAGCTAACATTGTTCCGATGAACTACAATTTTTGTAGCAAAGGCCCATTTCATGTCATCTCCTCTTCCAAATATGACAATATCCGTATTAGGAAGATTACTCCTCCCCTTTCTACCCCAAAACCAAATGTCCCAACCCAAGGGAAAATCATTGGCAAATCAGATAGGGTTGTTCTAGCCAACACAAACAAACCAAGTACATCTAACTCGGCTGGGAACAATAGCAAACTTAACACAACAGTAAACAACAACAAAACATGCGAACCAAAATCAAGCCAAACAATGAACAACCCAAACATGCATGCTCTAGACTATAACGTTTTAGAAGACATGAAAAAAACAAAAGCCAACATCTCTATGTTTTATATCTGCTCATTACCAAAATAATGTGGCCTATTGTATGATGCTTTCAACCCTAATAATGCTAAGAAAAAAAATCATTGCTACTACTAACAACATCCTTCTGAAAGACGAGTCAATGGAAGTACACAAAGTGGAAATCATGACAACCATAAATGTATCAAGAATAGGTGCATACTTAAAGTCACAGGTTCCACCTTTTCTGCTCACTTATGAAAATTTCAATTTCAATGTGCATAGTTGTTTGGCAAATTCAAGTGCATCCTTTAACATTATGCCTTTTTCAGTCTGCCAAAGATAAATTTTGTCCCACAAATGACTAAAACAAGGATCGTACAGTTGGATAGAATGGATGTTAAAGTAAAATGAGAACTCAAATATGTCTTAATTAGGCTTGCATCCGGCCCTAGACTGCATCAAACTATAGATATTATTGTTGTTGACATACCAGAAAGTTATGGTTTGTTGTTGAGTAGGGATTGGTCGGCCAAACTTCAAGGTTATTTTTACATCAATTGGTCCCATTTGTGGCTTCCTCATAAAGGTAAAGAAAATCATATTCGGGTAAATAGCAAAGCTCACATGAAACACATGTTAACAAAATTGGAAGGTAAAAATGAACCCACCATCTTTGCACATTCCGTTTTAGGTAACTACTTTTTGGAAAATGACCATGGCTGTTATGAAGTGCAGACATCTAAAGTACGAGTAGATTTACAATTTGAACTCCTTCCACGAACACATAATAGTGCTTGAAACATATTAACTAACTTAGGTTTTATGCAACTAACAATTTTTTTTTTATGACATGTGGTTCATGCTCTTTGATGGCTCTAGGACACAAGAAGGAGTCAGAGCAGGATGTGTGTTGATCAATATTGAACAATGTAAGGCGCTCATATCACATCGCCTAGAATTTGAATGCACCAATAACACCACAAAATATAAATCCTTAGTGCAAGGTCTGAAAAATTCCATCGATTTCAAGGTGAAGTACGTTAAAGTATTTGGTGATTCAGAAATAATCGTTCGACATATAAGAAATACAATTTAATGCATGTGACCGCATCTAAAAGCATATCAACAAGAGGTATGGAATCTGCTTTACTCTTTTGGTGCATTTAACATCACTTCTATACCTCGTAATCAAAATATTGATGAAAATATATTGACCAACGCAAAATCTAGGTCCATACCTCTTGGTGATGGTTTTTCTGTTGAAATGATTTTCAAGCCTTCAAGACTGGAAAACATAAAAAACTGGTGAGTATTCAATAACAATATTCAAATTATCAACTTTCTTACTAGTTAATATGCTTTCCAAGATGTTGTTATTGACGATGAGGCCCTTCATCAAGACCTACATAATTACTGGGATGAGGTAAGCAAAGTAGAAGAAAATTGCGTCCTGAAGAATATCCTAACTCTTGAGAAGATATTCGATTTGCAATCTAAGTTTATGAGGCGTGCTAATCCAAAGACCAATAGTTCAAGCATGATGCTTTTTCTGGTCAATCTAGGGACCTCTAAATAGCCCAAGTATGTCAACCTAGGAACCTATTGTTCAAAGGTAGAAAAACACACATTCATAGAGTTGTTCAAGAGGTATCGAGATGTATTTGCTTGGACTTATGACAATATGAAGACTTATGACACCTGGATAATCCAACATGTGATCCCCATCAAAGAGGGTGTCAAGCCATTCCAATAAAATCTTAGAAAGATACATCCAACTCTCAAACCTCTTATCCAAAAGGAACTAAAGAAACTATTATATGCCCAAATCATTTTCAAAGTTTGTCATTCAACTTGGGTATCAAATATGGTGCCCGTTAAAAAGAAGTGGAGAGAAATCAGAATATGTATAGATTTATGAAACCTAAACTGAGCTTCCGACAAAGATAACTATATTTTCCTCCCCATGGAGCGGATCTTGCAACTCGTCTCTGGCTCTGAGATGTTTTCTTTGTTGAATGAGTTTTTAGGATACAACCAGGTTCTCTTGGAAAAACCAAACTGATTGAAAACCACTTTCAGAACTAAGTGGGTGATATATGCATACAAAAGAATTCCCTTCGATTTAATAAACATAGGCGCTACATTTCAAAGGGCGATGGATATTTATTTTAAAGGATTAATTAGTCAAAGCGTGGTGGTCTACCTCGACGATGTCATAGTTTATTCGAAGAAAAGGGAAGACCACCCAAGACATTTGAAACAAATATTTGAACGATGCAGGAAGGACGGGATCTCATTGGATCCCAAGAATACTATTTTGTTGTTTTAGAGGGTATACTATTGGGGCATGTGATTTCCAAATATGGAATCTCGGTGGACCCAGAAAGATGAAAAGCTATTATGCAAATCCTTCCACTGCACAACAAGAGGTCAATGCAGTGTTTTTTCGGGAAAATCAACTTTGTAAGATGATTCATTCCAAAGATTGTCGAAATTGTTAAACCACTTCAATGAATGATTAAGAAAGATGTTCAGTTCAAATGGACAACAATGGAGAGAGAATCATAGAATAACATCAAATTCATTATAGTTGTTGCCCCATCTTTACGAAGTTTGGATTTCACTAAGGATTTCTTGTTGTACACCTTTGTGTCTGATCATTCCTTCGCAGTAGTGCTCATTCCCTTGCAGTAGTGCTCACACAGAAGGATGAGCAAGGAGATGAATACCCTGTTGCATTCATGAGCACTAGATTACAAGGTGTTGAACTAAACTATTTGTCAGTGGACAAGCAAGATTTTATTGTCCACAAAGCAATCAAAAAATTCAAACCTTGCATTTTGAAGAATCATACTAAAGTTATCGTCCCTCACCTAGAAGTCAGATCTCTCTTTGTTGAAAGGGACCTGGGCAAGAGATGAGGTAATTGGATGACAACCCTACAAGATATGACCTAGAATTTAAACCAGCCAACATCGTTAAAGGTCAAGGCCTTTGCAAATTGGTGACACAAGATACTGGTGATGAAGATAAAAAAGAGGACGGATGGCAAGATGAACCAATGATGTATACACAATAGGTTCCTTACATCCTAGTCATTTAAGGATCATATTACAATGATCTAAAGTATTACCTTCGGTATGACACAACTCTATATCACCTCAATGCCAAGCAAAAAAGAGCACTCAGACCAAAATCTCTACAATATCAGTTGGTACATTGTGTCTTCTTTTGAAATAACTACGATGGAGTATTACATCGGTGCCTCAAAAAATAGGACGCTCATAAAGTACTTAAAGATATGCACGTTGGACTAATAGGAGGCCATTTTGCAGGAGACAGGACATGTCACAAAATATTGAGAGTTGGATACTAGTGTCCCACATTGTTCAAATACGATTATGCAAATTCATGAAGTTGTGAAGCATGCCAGAAAGCTGCAGGAAGAGAGTATAAAGTTGAAGTTACACTCCAACCTATTTTTGTTCAAGAGCCCTTTGAACAATGGGGTTGGGACATCATTGGTGAAATTAACCCCCATTCCTTCAAACAACATAGGTATATCCTAACCACAATTGATTATTTTAATTGATGGATTGAAGAAATACCTATGATCAAGGTGAATGAAGGAGTAGTGATTAATTTCCTTGAACAACACATTATCACAGGGTTTGGGGTACCTAACTCTCTCATGTTTGATAATGGAACTTATTTTTCATCATTGAAATTGTCTGAGTTTGCTTTCAAAAAGGGAAGCACTTTGAAGTACTCAACCAAATACTATCCTTAAGGTAATGGTTTGGTTGGATCCACAAACAAGAACCTAATCTAGATCCTTAAACGAACTGTAGTTGATCACCAAAGAAATTGGCACAATGCTCTACCAAATTCCCTTTGGGTTGATCCCAAATTCCCTTTGGGTTGATCGCGTCACTCCTAAGGCCTCTATAGGGATTTCTTCATATTTCCTTGTCTATAGGAAATAAGTTATTTTACTTTGAACATCTGCCTCCCTTCTCTACAACTCACCCAACATTCTAGTGGGAGAGAAACGTATTAATACCTAAATGAACCTGGAAGAAAATCACGCCATGGATAAAAACAAATTTAAAACACATCAATAGACCATTAAGTGCTGAGTTGATATGAAATCTGCTGGTGAGAAAGAATCCCAAGTTGGGGATTTAGTCCTCAAATGGGATAATCCACATGAATATAAAGGGAAACATTCAAAATTCCAACAATTATGTCTTGGTCCCTACATTATCAAAGAGAAGATTGGCTAGGGTATTTATCGGTTACAAAATATTGAAGGGAAAACTGACCTCCTCGTTAATGGCCATATTCTAAAGCACCGCATTAGCTAGCCTTCGTGGCAACTCCTCCCTTGTATATAAATAAAAGTGTGATTTTCACTTTTATTTGCTGCTCATTTTTTACTTTGTTTTCTGTTTGTTTTTTAGCTTTTTCTAGTTTGTTTGATTTTCAGATTTTTTGTTTTTCTCATTAAAAAACTGCCATCCCAGGTTTCTCAAATTTTTGATAGCTTAGTCCTAGATATTCTTCTAAATTGTATCACATGTGGTTTCAATAGCCTAATAAATCTGTGACTTGGCTTCCATACACATCCCATCCTTAATTGTATAGCTTTGTTATGCATCACTCCAAGCCAGATCCAATAGAGGAACATAGTTCATCAGTATACGAGCATTGTACATCTAAATGTAACAAAATGAGGAACCAAGGACCCTACCTAAGAACACATTTGTATATTTGCTGGACTAAAATAAAATGGTTAGGGAGTAGACATTCATAGTATTCCAGAGAACATTACTCAGGGAGTTCGCTCATCTATAATCGAGTTAGAAAATCTCACTATCACAAGTGTCATCCCTGGTGATTTTAAAGGAAAATTGGAACCCCCCCATTCACCTCTCTCTAAGCATAAGAGAATTAAATTTAAAAGGTAAAGGCTTGGGGAAAGACATTCTAGATGACATGAGACATGCAAGTATCTTCGTCGGGGCTATGGATGTCATTGGTAGCAGAGCAAGGCTTGTGACATTGGGGTGACTTTGTCAAGGCTATGGACTCTCACCGACAATGGAGCAACACCAGAGAAATGCATCACAAATTGTATTATCAACATTCATGATGTTTTGTTTCCCTGTAATACTCCTTATGCCCCCCAGGTCATTTATTATATGAATAAGAAATTAGTAAAATGTAATATGATTTGAGGCCTTGTCCTAACCTCCCCTTTGTATCATCTAAATGTTGTCTCAACAAAACCTGAGTTATGGGACCTATTCTTTCTCTCTTTAGCTATGGATGATAACACATTTCCCTCATAAATATGTGTGTGGATACCATTTTACAGAGATTTGAGGCCCCAACTAGTGTGTCTCCATTTTTTTGTGTTGGGCACTACAACTATCCATTTTCTTGTAATCTATTTGCAAAATCCTCTCAAGAAAATGGGGTCGCTTGTACTTTTCAACTTCGAAAAGCTCCTCCAACAGTTTCTTCATCTTGCTCTAAAAATTGTTCCTCAAGCTTCACCTTTCCTAAGTTCGCATCTTTCACCTTTTCTCTTTTGTCTAACCAACCAAAGAGTGCTTCTTCCATATGTAGCAAAGATAATTTTTCTTGGACCTAAGAATTCTTGGAACCATGATCATTGTGTTGGAACCAAGATCATTGTCTTGGAACCACACTTATGTTATTGGAACTTCTCTTATTCTCCCATATTTCATACTTGCTCATATTCCATACTTAAACTTCATCTCTTTACTTACCTCTTTACTTACTATCTTCTCTTATACAACTTATTCTATTTTCTTTTATTCCTCTTCTAGTCTTAATCTTTCCCATTCTCCATACTTAGTTTTATAGTCTATTTTCTTATTTTCCTCTCCTTGTCTTACTCTTTCCCATTCTCCATACTTAGTTTTATTTTTATATTTCACTTCCTCTCATCTCCCTATCTTCATAGCACTCTTACATAGAAAATTTTCACATTGTGCCACCTCTCTTCACTCCCCCTCACTCTTCTCTTCTACACTTATAATTGTTTTCAAAGTTTTGCTCTCCCTTCTCCTCCTAGAATTTTATTCTTCAAACTTAGAATTTTTCCACTTCTATACTCTTCTTCTTCTCCTCTGTTATATTCTTCCACACTTAGAATATTTTTTACTTCCATACTCTCCTTCCTCTCTTCTCTTTCGTTTCCATAGAATTTTTTCTTATCTACCCTCCTTATCCCTCTATCTCTCCTCCCCTCACTCCCTCTTCCCATAATTATAAATTTTTTCTTCTTCTCCATACTTATGTTTTGTTCTCTACTTACCTCCTCACTCAACTTTCTCACTCACCTGTCCAACTATCTGATTCACTTGACTTAGTTTTATTTTGAATTTTTCCCATCCCCTTCACTGCACTCCACTCTCTCCTCCATGTGTTCTCTCTACTTCGCGGGCTCACCCCCTACCCCTAAGACCTCACCCACCTATGATCCACTCCTTTACCTATGTTTCTCTCTCCTCCACTACTCTCCTTTGTCCTCCCATTCTTTTCATTTCCATTATGAAGTTTTCTCCTAAGTTTTATTCAACCAATCAAATCCTGACACATGGCAGCTAATGAGACTGTGACACATGGAAACCAATCACGTGATGACATGTCGCAGCCTGTGGTATCTAATGACACTGTGAAACATGGTGATGATATGGATGTTGACTCACTTATGACTGGGAATTGACTAGGTGTTATAACCCTAATTTTCTCCATATATGCATACCTGACATTTGGCCCTCTTACCTGCAAATTTTGCCAAGCCATCACTGAGTTTCTCTTCTTAAAAACACTATTTTTGAAGATGTACACGCCCTGCACCACTATAGCCCATGTGCATACACTTGTTGCACCACTATGTCCCATGTACATACGCTTGATGCACCACTACAACCCGCATACGTACGCTAGTTGCATCATTACAACCCGCGTATACTTGCAAAAGTTGCAAAAATTAAAAAGTTGCAAGGAATTCGTTGAGATTACGGGCTATTGGGTAGTTTCCCAACTGATCCACTGCATATATCCCATCACCCAACCGAATAACCATCCTTTTGTCATATAAAAGGAGGTGTTGGGGTCTCATTCCTAAGCTAAGCATAAGAACAGTGAAACTTTGCCCGTTTCACATCCCCTCCTTGCCCCAAGCATTTGCAACCTTGTTTTGAGAATTGCATCGGAATTCCCCATTTTTCCCTTTTTCCTCCATCATAAGCCCATTCCATTTCCCAAGAATAAGGTTGAGAGGAGAAAGATACGCGAAGGTGCACTTAGATCTCGGTGAAGAGGAGACCAGACCAAGTTCATGGAGCAGTCGCCGACCTTGATGTAAGTAATTATTGTGATATCAATAAAAGAAATATTTTTCATGTCCTAAAATATGATGTGTCAAATGTTTTCCCTTTTATTTTCGTTTTATTCTAACATCTAACCCATGATTTATATATGAAATGCATGTTTGTAGTTTCCTGTTTATCTGTTTGTGAATGTAGGCCAGCCTTGGGAGGAGGTTTGCAGTCAGCGGAGCTATCAAGCACGAGAAGATCGACACCGGACGTGGAGTAAAAGGTACAGTTACATGATCCTTCTCTTTTTGTCTTTCATGTATGAGTCTGGGATATGTTTGGGGTATTTAGAAGAGTAGGATACTTTTACATGGTCATCGATCTGTCTACATTGTAAACCTTGGTGTATCCATAGCGGGGTTTTCCCGCTAGCAGAACTGACGACCATACTGGGGAAGCCTCTAGGGTTTTAGGGGATTTTTTTGGGTGTTTGATTGGTTTTATACCTTTTGAGTTTCTTTTTTAGTCTATTGAGTTTTTAAGGGATTTTGGTTACCTATTGGTACCATACCAGTTCTCCCTGCCCTATCAGTCTGTATGTTTTTACTTTTTTTTTGTCAAGAAGTTAAGAGTTGTACGCGGCCTGCCGTGGGTCAGCACGCATACATATGCACCCTTATTTATAGATAGTCCACGTACATATGCGAGTTTCTTAAGTATCAGTAGCATACCTGTGTCAAGAAACTGTTTTTAAGAAGAGACAGTCAACCTCTTCCCTGATTGAGGTTTTACTTCTCAGGGTTTCTTGTTTAAGTTCAATGTCTTTGGTTTTTACAGTCAAAGTCTGGGTTAGATGTCAGTTTGCTTATCGTTTTGAAGTTTTCTTGTGTTTACTTCGAAAGGGATTTTAGGTGAGTCTTTGAGTTATTGATTAGCCTATTTGGTGTCTTTAATGACTCCCTGTGAGCCGCAATAGGCTAGAGGTCAGTTTCAGTCTTGTCTTGTTTTTCACTTTTTCCCCTTTCGCTTGCTTTAAAGAAAAATAAAAAGAATTTATTTCAAGTTTCTTGTTTGAAGCATTTAAAAAAATAAATAGAAAAAGTTTTCATTTCTTAGTTTGAAAAAGTAGTCAGGGTAGTTATTTTACTTGAAAAGAAAAAGACTTCATTTTTTAAGTTTTTTAACTCATTCCATAGAATTTAAGTAACTCGTAGTCGAGTGAAATTTTGTTTTAGTTAAAGATCTTGAAAATAGTTAGTTATCAAAAGTTGGTTAAAGAGTTAGTTGCAAATATTTATTGTTAACTAGAAGTAATTTTGCTTTCAATTTCGTTTACTTCTCCTCTTTTTTGTCTCTAAAACACATCACTAGTTTCACTACCATGTCCTTGAGTTAAAACAAGCCATTTAAAAGGAACACTAATTAAAATTAATTAGAATTTTATGTTTGTAGGGTCAATCAACTAGTTTAGGCTAGAGCCTTGAATTAGGTTGGAGAGGAAACTCTTCAAGGCTTATAAACAAATATTGGAGTTAGAGCTAGGGAGTGTAAAAGTCCTGTAAACATGAAAGTGATCTGAGAACCCCCTCTAAAAAAGGGGATAAACACGAGGTCACGTGAGTAAAGGTAGCAGAGAGAACCCATAGTGGGGAACGCATATTGAGGAATTGTTGTGGGATACTGTCGGTTGCATTTTCCTACGGAGCTTCATGGACATTGAATCCATTCGAGATCCTCAGTTGTCTTCCGAACCACTTTCTTTCAATACCCTCGATAGGTTTCAGACTTGTTATCCTGCTCATTATGGTCTACTCGACTGCCGACTATACCTGCCTAGTGACTGTTTGAGAGCTGGCAACTTAATTAACTTTATCCTAGGGACTTAACCATGTGACTGTGGGGGTATACCGGGGTACCTAGGGCAGACATCGTGCCACACTTTGAAGAGTATACCAAAAGGGTGCTTCCGTGTTCGAGTTGCACTTGCACCGGTAAGTTTCTCTAGTGTTGGCTGGCGTAATTGCTCTGCTTGATTTTTCCTTTAGGAACTTTTAGTGTGTTCTTTGTGTTCCCTAGTTTTCCATAGTGAGTTAGTTAGTCATTGCTTTGGGTCTTTGACCTAAGGTGGTGGACCACCCACTCTGTCAATCGTGAGGACTTTTCGGTCTTTCACTTAGAAACGTGGAGCCGCCTCTTTATAGGCGTTGTTTTGATAACACTGGTTCGTTGGAGTTAGTGTGTGAGACTTTTATGGACTTGAAAGATCCCGCAAGGGGAGAACTTGCAAATAATATATTCATGGCTAAAGTTACTGATGATACCAACCAAGGAATCCCTTCGCAAGGGGATTCTTGTGCTTTTCCTTTCTTTGGAATCGTTGGTGTCCCTTTGATGGCCACTTTTTACATTCCCGGGTTGAATGTGGGACTACCCGTTTGGTTGGGTACCATTCCAAATGTCCTAATTGCTCTTGACGCTTCTCAGTTAAGCACCTTATGTCATGGGCATAATGTTGATGTTCCTTTATCAACAAAGTCTTCTCCTCCTCCTTCTCTTGCCTATGTTGAAAGTACAGTTACTAGTAACTGGAAGTCTAAACAAAGTAAAAAGAGGAAGAATAGGAAGAAGAAATCACCAACCTCTGCGAGTCATGTTGGAGATAGGTCGTCAACCTCTACAAGTCATTTTGAAGACCAGCACCCAGCCTCTGCAAGTCATGCTGGGGGCAAGCACCCAACCTCTGCAAGTCATGTTGGGGGCATACACCTAGCCTCTGCAAGTTATGTTGGGGGAAAAAGTCCAGTCCCTTCTAGTCATACTGGCAACAGGTCTGTAGCCTCTACGAGTCATGTTATGGACCCATCACCAACCTCTGCAAGTCATGTTGGAGATGCGCAACCAACCACTGCTAGTCATGCTGGGGGGCATTGATTAAGTTGAGAAACCTAGACGGATAGGACGTAAGCCTAAGTTCCCTTGTAATATTTTCAAGGGAGATCACCTTACTCATATGTGACCTGGCATTCCAGAGGTACAAATATTGTGGTCCCTGTTTGCAAGCTCTTCTTATTCTGAGTCTTCTAAGGTTTCCTCACAGTCTATTCAGTCTTTGGTTGATGAAGTGGTCATGCCGATGCAATCTTTGGCTGATCCCACTCCTCTTTTGGGGGGTGAGGAGTCTTTAGACCATGTAGTCTCGTAGTCTATTCAACCATTGGTTGAGAAAGTGGTCATGCCGATGCAGTCTTTGGTTGATCCCACTCTTTTCTTGGAGAGTGTCGAGTCTATCAAAGTGGTCACGTCGAAGAAATCTTCGGTTGATCCCAATCCTCTCTTGGGGAGTGATGTGTCTACCGACTATGTTTTTAGCATTTACAGTTAAGTACTTTCAGAACAAGGGGGCATTCCGCTCACTTTGAGCACACCCCCTCCAAGCCCTAGGATGATTTCCTTTGATTGGAATGATCTTGTTTAGCCTCATCTTCCTTCTTATGCACCTTTTCAAATAAGGGTTGAAGTCAATTCAACAAACATTTATTGATGTATTGTGGATGAAGGAGCCTCCGCAAGTATTTTATCATCCTTGGTTTGAAAAGTCTTGGGATCTCCTGAGCTTGTGTCTACTTTGAATGAGTTTTTGGCTTTTGACAGACGTCCTAGTGAATATTTGGGGGTTCTTCCTCAGTTACCAATCTCATTAGGTGGGAAAATTGTCCTTGTTGATGTTATAGTGATGCAAGGCCTGTTATATTTCAATATGCTTCTTGGGCATGATTATGTATATGCTATGAACATTGTGGTGTCTATGATCTTCCGGGTGATGCATTTTCCTCACAATGGAAGCATTGTCACTCTCGACCAGTTGGCATTTGATAATCACCATCCTAATTCAGTGTTAGTTCAGGCTTCCCCTTTATATGTTTCTAGTGTTACCGTAGACTCTACCCTGCCAGGGGTTAATTATGTGGCGTCTTATCCTCATTGTTCAATTGCTTCTGAGAAGGAACCTGTGCAATCATGTTTGCCTTCTCAAGACTTGGTCTCAACTATTGATCCTTTGGTTTATCCAATGGAGGCATGGGAGCCCTTGCTTCTCCCTCTTGGTCCAAGTGACCTTGAGTCTCCTTCTGAGTCTGATCTCGTTGTTTGTAGATCCTCAAGCCCTCGTGCTTGTGATTCTTCACTGATAGACTCTACCAGTCCTTGCCAGAGACTCCATCGTCATATGGAATATGGTTAGTTTGCTTCACCCGTTGGGACTGTCGACCCTTGTTTGCATGATTTCTCGGATTTTGAATTGCCTTCAGATGAGGCTATCCTTGAAGCCATGACTACGGTTTCTATACTGTGGGAGGACTTACACCGTGGTTTGTGTTTTCTTCCATTTTAGGAGACTTTCCAAGTTGACTATCGAAGAGACTCTTGGTCTGAGCCTAACAGTGGGTTCTACCTAAACCAATTTCATACATGAGTCGTAGCCCCCTGGAGTCTTCTTTAAGATCTTTTTAGACTCTCTAAACATGAAAATATTGTCGAGCTATCTTGTTGTCCTTCATGCTCGCCAAACTAAAACTGGAAGGCACGTCTGTCTGGTGCTAGTTTACCCCTTTTTCAGTCCGGATGGTCAATTTTATGAACAAAGGTATACTCTAGGAACTTTGGTTCACTAGAAGAGTATTCTCAGGTATAAGTTTAACTCTTTTTCGGGCTTGAGGGACTAAATTTATGAAAAAGGAACCCCCACGGAGTCCATAGTTAATCTCTTTTCAGACTCCCTAAAATTGAAAAGATCGTCGAGAGACCTTATTCCTTCACACTTGTTAAATTGGTCCAGAAGAACATACCCTACAGAGTCCATAGTTAATCTCTTTTTAGACTCCTTAAAATTGAAAAGATTGCTGAGTGACCTTGTTCCTTCACACTCGTTAAAGTGGTCCAGAAAAAATCTACTCGCATGTGTTTACCCGTTTTTCTGGACTGTAGATTAGGGAGGAAAAAGGTACACCTCAGGAGATTCATCTCGCCGAGAGAGTTATCCTCAGCAAATTTTTATACTTTTTCGGGCTAAGGAGACTAAATCTGGAAAAAGGTTATGAGTCCATAGTTAAGCTCTTTTCAGATTCCTTAAAATTGAAAAGATTGTCGAGTGATCTTGTCTGTGTCACACTCGTTAAAATGGTTTTGAATAGACATCTTTTCGGTGCAAGTTTACCCCTTTTTCGAACCAACTAGACTACTTTCGAAAAAGGTACCCCAGTGGAGTCTTGTTTTACGTTTTTTCAGACTCTCTAAACATGAAAAAACCACTGAGATTACCTTCTCTGGGATCGTGAAAAACACACTGAAGGGGGTTTCATTGTGTCCTACTAATTGCATTTGTATATCTGCATCTTTGGCCTAATGAAGGCTCCATGTTTCTCTCAACTGAACCTTTGAAGCATGCCTTATGCGCAAGCCTTGTAGCACTTTGCCTCTGCGACCTGACACCTTGACCCATGGAGGAATTTTCCCCGAGTGTCCTTTTCCTGCACATGTCTCCTTGCTATGAGAATTAGTGTGTTCGTTGCGCTTGGAACTAGTATTCTTGCGACACTTATTCCTCCTTTGTAACATAGAATTATTTGATTCTTTTTCAAGCTCTTTAAAAATATTGAAAAAGACAAAAAAATAAAAAATACCCCCAAAAAAGGACGGGAAATATATATTCTTTTTTGGTAGCACGATGAGTCGCCTTTGGACAAAGCACATCCTTCTGTTTGTTCGTCAAGATTTGGGATCTAATATGACCTTAGGAAGCTATTCTCGCTACATAGAGCTATGTCCTCCTCCGTTTGGTTATTCTTCCAAACACATGGAGAGTTTGTGTTGCCTCCTGCATCGTGAACTTATGTCAATGTCATGTTTCCTGAGTCTGATCATTTGTCGTGCTATTGTCCAAGGGAAGTTTTACTCAGCCTAAGTCGACCTTTCTGTAGTTTGTCTCTTGACCTCAAATCCAGCCATCCCAAAATCCCAATCAAGTCCTTGTTCGAAATTAATGAAGTTCTCTACCTAATCATCGAGATCCTCTTGTTTGTTCCTAACAAGCCGTCGAAGATCTCTGGGTAGTGAATTTGTACACTCACATTAAACTCCTACCCAAGTTTTGAAGATCTTGAAGTTGTTGCTTGAGCTCTGAAGGGCTCATCTCCAGCCATCAAGCATCATTTGCTTCTTGAAGATGAATACTATACCTGTATATCTTTGATTTTGAGATGTATATCCGCTGTGTATTGCTCGCGGCTACAATTTATATAGTTATATGACATGGATCTGCAGTGTATTTGATTGGCAACCATGATTTATTGCATCCCGAGCATGGGTATGCCTGCCTCAAAGAGACAATTGTTATTTTTGTAGATGGCACCTCTCGAACTCTGGTCCTGGGCTCACTCACTTCATACATTGGTGAAGATTTTGTAATGTATTTCAGCCATCAAATGCTATTCTAACCTCACACATTAGGGGGCATCTGTTATAACCCTAATTTTCTCCATATATGCATACCTGGCATTTGGCCCTCTTACCTGCAAACTTTGCCAAGCCATTACTGAGTTGCTCTTCTTAAAAACACTATTTTTGAAGATGTACGCATCCTGCACCACTACGGCCCATGTACATATGCTTGTTTCACCACTACATCTCGCGTACATATGCTAGTTTCATCATTACAGCCCGCGTATACTTGCAAAAGTTGCAAAAATTAAAAATTTGCAAGGAATTCGTTGAGATTACGAGCTATTGGGTAGTTTCCTAACTGATCCATTGCCTATAGCCCGTCACCCAACCGAATAACCATCCTTTTGTCATATAAAAGGAGGTGTTGGGGTCTCATTCCTAAGCTAAGCATAAGAACAGTGAAACTCTGCCCGTTTCACATCCCCTCCTTGCCCTAAGCATTTGCAATCTTGTTGTGAGAATTGCATAAGAATTCCCCATTTTGCCCTTTTTCCTCCATCATAAGCCCATTCCATTTCCCAAGAAGAAGGTTGAGAGGATAAAGATATGCAGAGGTGAACTTGGAGCTTGGTGAAGAGGAGCCCGGACCAGGCTCATGGAGCGGCCGCCGACCTTGATGTAAGTAATCATTGTGATATCAATAAAAGAAATACTTTTCCTGTCTCGAAATATGATGTGTCAAATGTTTTCCCTTTTATTTATGTTTTATTCTAACATCTAACCCATGATTTATATATGAAATGCATGTTTGTAGTTTCCTGTTTATCTGTTTGTGAATGTAGGCTAACCTTGGGAGGAGGTTTGTAGTCAGTGGAGCTATCAAGCGCGAGAGGATCGACACCGGATGCGGAGTAAAAGGTACAGTTACTTTATCCTTCTCTTTTTATCTTTCATGTATGAGTTTGGGATATGTTTGGGGTAGTTAGAAGAGTAGGAGACTTTTATACGGTCATCGATCTTCCTACATTGTAAACCCTAGTGTAGCCATAGGGGGGTTTTTCCTGCTAGCACTTAGCATTTAGTGGATGTTGACTAGGCTATCAAAATATTTATTAATGCATGAATTTTCTAAGGTTCAAGCCAAGTCTCCATAGTTTCCTTATGGTCCACGCAAAGTGTAAGTTACATTTACTATATAAACTCTTAACTTTCAAATACAATAATGAATGTGGGAAGGGAATTTTAAAAGAAAATGTGAATTTAAATGGAGGGCTAGGATTGACCCACGAAATTGATGGACTTTGGCTGAGTCTATGACTACCCGAGCTCGTATCATGAGCTCCCGAATTCCATTTTTAGAAAACTTTACCTAGTTGGAAAGGTAATTTGATGAGGAAAACAATGAAATAGGTTTCAAGAAGTTAAATTGACCATAACTCTCCCATAAATTAAAAGAATAGTAAACTATGTTTTCATGATTTGCAGATAAATCTGTGTGGTACCTCGACTTCCCGAGCTTATATCTTGAGATCCAAAACTCCAAATCTCACTTAGGAGGACTTGTCCAAATATTAAAACACATTCCACTTTTAAAAAAGGCATCTAGTTAAATTTTTCGAAAATAAAATTTTATTTAATGACTTTTATTAATGATGAAATGGGCCCCACATCAAGGCACAAATGTCAATGATACAAATTCATTAATGAGACTTCAATGAAGGATTTATAAAAGTGGTTATTCCAATAAGTAAAGTGTGTCGAAAATTCTAGAAAGGAGGAAAAACCCCAACTACTTCAAGAAAGAATTGAGAACAATTTTAATAGGAGGAAGCATCATCAAAGAAAGGGTGAGAAGGTTTCATTATGAGAGTATAAGATCATAATAGAAAGGGTTAATCCATCAACATGCAACCAGGTCTCTGATCAACAAATAAAGATCTCCATTCTTCTTCTTCTTCTTATACACCATTTTGTCAAGGCTTTATGCTTGTATTTCTAAATTGAGCGTAAGGTTGAGTTACTGAAGTGATTTTTCCAAGACTTTTCTCTATAATCTCATGGAGTATTTATAGCCATATATGTGATTTCCAAATGTAGGCCAAGATTGTCTATTTGATTCATGGAGATTTAGTCCTTGTGTTTGACAAGCTTTGTTTCTAAAGGTTTAGTCAATTGGTTTACTAAGATGTTTTGCATTGTTGAATATATTTATGAAACTCCACAAAGAACTACTACAAGGTATTACTTTAATGATTTATTGGATCTTGGGATTTCTGAGTGTGATATTTTTAGAGTGTGCCCATCAAATTCTTTTTAGTTTTTGAATGCATAACTCATTTAAAGTTCTCTAAAATGATCAAAACCAGTTCATCCTTTTTCTTATGAGAAGATATGGATGTATCCTCTACTTGCATGTGATTTAGAGGGTTGTATAAATGATGTTGAGTATACTTTTTTTCTGATATTGAATCCTTCGTTGAATATTTTAATTGTATAGAAGCTACTTATTTCACATAAAGATCAGATTTGGTTATCAGGAACCATTCCATATAAAACTAAGAATAAGATTTTGGGGTTTTTTTGTTTAGCATTCTCCCCAATCCAAGAGAATCAAGATACATCTTTCAGATTATGACCGAGGAGTACCACTTCTATAAAAATGCAAGGGATATTTTATCCTTGTGAGGTCGTTGTTTGGATCTTGACCATTTTGAACATCAACATTTTTGGCGACTCAACTGGGGAACCATTTATTTTCAAGATGTTTGAGGCTTTGTTTCATATCTAATTGAGGAACCAGAGTCTCCATGATTCAAAGTTTTGAAAAGAAGATTCAAAGAATATTGTCACTTTCTCTAGATGCATGATATTTATAAAAATCTTACTCAAAGATATTTGAATGACTTCAAAGAGAACCAAGAACCATCAAATATTTGGGAGGATGACTTATGTGGCAATTACATTGAAAGAACTCTTAAAAGCCTTGACAACTCCATAGGAAAAATTCAACAATCTCAATAAAATATATATTATGACTCTTCCAAAGAATTTCTTTCATGTCATGATGCTCCTTTACCTTCTCCACCAAGCCCATCAATGGCTTTGAAAGATGCAACAAAAGGAAGAGGTACCCAAAGAAGGAGGCGATTTAATAGAAGCCCATTTAAATTTGCCAGACGTAGATTTTTCATATGCATGATATTCCTATTAAAATTTTTTCCACATTCTTTGGGAATACTTCAGAAGATGCAGAACAACACTTGTTTAGATTCAAAAGCACATGCGACGTGTTCCATATCACTGAAGATAATGTTACATGTCGATTATTTGCACAAACGTTTCATGGGAATACTATTGAATAGTTTTGTTCATTGTTGCCCAGGACCATTACTAGTTGGGATGTGTTGGGAACTTCATTTGATGAAAATTTCATCCCAAATGTTTTCGATTTTTCTACCCACCCACCCTTTGCCACGGCCTTGATTAGAAGATGGATTTTGAAAATTTCCAAAATTTGATTTTCCTCTTCCTTTAGAACTTTCAGCTTTAGTGAAAATAAGATTTTCTCCTGATTGTTTTTGTTTTCCAAAAGATTTACTATGTTGAGCCAGTAATTCACTAAGTGAATCAAAAGACACAGTTGATAACTTATCACTTATTTGCAAATTCTCAAGAATTTTTTTATAAGATGGAGGCAAGCCATTTATTACAATGGAGACTAGAAAAATATCTTCAAGTTTAGGAAAACGACCTTTGATGATTTCCTGATGAATGTTCTTAATCCTTGAAATGTATTCTAATACATCACCATTGTCTGCTAATATTTGTGTAAGCAATTTCATTTGTAAATCAACTCTATGAGATGCAACAGGAATATCAAAAAGCTTCTTTAACAGATTCCAAGCAGACCATTCATATTTTGAATTCTCAATATGAAAAAACATGTGTTCAGTTACAAAAGAACATAGAAAAGCAAGTGATTTTTCATCTTTCAAATTCCATTTTTCTAAAGAAGTAGCGTCGATGGGCTAGGTTGGAGATGAATCACCATCACATATATCATGCCATAATTCATTATAGATCAAAGTGTTATGCATGTTCCCACTCCAAGATTTGTAATTCTTGGGTCCATCTAACTTATCTGATTCTGTGGATAGGTTGATTAATTTAGACATGATGTTTGTTTCAATATTGCAAGTGAATAATCCACAAAACTCCAAAAGAGAGACGCAAGGCACCAAAAAGAAGGAGTACTCAGTCCACGCAAAAATAACGCTTTTAAGGGCTTGGCCTTCACCCTTTAAAAGTCTCGTTGGAAAAGGAGTTTGAGAGAGTATTTCACTAGACTCTTCTCAACTCTTAACTTAAAAGTTACAATAAGAAATTTCGAAGTTTGATCCTTTTACATGAATTATATTCTTTTACAAATAACACAATGTGCCCCCCCCTTGAAATCAAATCCTTTCATCACTTTTTATAAAAAAAAAACATGAAAATATCTGAAATATCAGTTTGCTTTAATTCCGGTATTTTTTTTATAATTGTGTATAGCTTCAAAGTAAAAAAACGATTCTACAAATGCAAATCTTAGAAAGCTTGTTTTCACAATCTAGTTGTGAAAGTGCTGAGCGCACAACTTGTTCTTGAGAAAAAAAAAAGAAGAATGTTCCTCGTTTATAATTTTGAAGGCTTTGAATCTGGTAGTTTCATGAAACACTAACATTGTGTTTCATGAAACTTTGGCACTGCAATCTCATGAAAACATATCACTACAATGTTCCCATCATCCGCAATCCTTGTCCTCTACTATCTCATGGCATAATATTGGAAACTAATGGTACAATTTCTGAGCAATATCGTGACTCTGGGAGATAACGTGGCCACCTCTTAGTAATCTTGTGGCATAATTTGCGAAGTCATGGCATAAATTCTGAGTGATGCACGTTTCAAACCCTCAGAACGAATTAGGAAGAAGATATCAGATGCACAGTTAGGAAGATCACAAAATATTCACCCCAGATCTGGAAAATCTAGAATTCACCTCAAATCCATGAATTCACCTCTGGCATATCACGAACACGAGGTAGATGATACAAATATTTGTTCACCTCAGATATTCGAATGCCTCAAATATGCGTTCGCCTTAGATCTGCATTCGCCTCAGATCTGAAGTTCGTGAAATTTGTGATATGCTATGTTATTTAGATATTTTTATTGCCTCAGATCTGCGTTCGCCTTCCTTTTATGGATGTTCTTCATGAAGCCAACCATACAACATAAGTTGCTCAGGAATAATGAAGTTGCACTTCACACAATAAACCACATATGCAAACTATGTCAATTTGTTTTGGATGCACTGCTAGCTAATTGGATGTAAATGCCAATGCATGTCTCCACTAATTTGATCTTGCAACTACAGATCTTGAGGCACAATCTCTCAATTTTGAGCAGCTTCAGCTCCTTGCAACATATTCAAGAAATAGTGGATTGTTCTTCAAAAATCTATGTACCGTTGCTCTTGAGTTTGAAGAGATTCGAGTTGATGTCAAGAAGTCTTCCTTGCTTCCTCAATCCATCATAATTTCACCATGGCTCTAATACCATGTTGACAAAGTGTCCTCATACATGTAATTTTGTTAATAAGGAAAAAGTCATTACAATCTGAAGTGAGAACTCATAATCTACTTCTTAACCTCACTTGAAGAAGGAGATAGTTTATATAGCTCAACTCTAAACTAAATCTAGGAGAACAACCAATCACATAATCACATGAGTATGATAGGTGTCCTTTACATAGAATCTAGGTGTCCTTATCCTAACAAACTAGAATAAACTAATTTCTTAAAAACATTTAATCTAGAAAATACTTAGACTATAGAACTTTAGGATTATGAGGCTAGCACACATATCCCGACATCCAACGACTCATATATCGGGCAACACTCCATGATTCTAGTAGCCCCATATCAAACAGATACCAACGACCAACCAATCAAATGACAACAAGTTAATGTGGGAGGTCTATGTTGTTGTCCCGTCAAAAGATTGCACACAATTGTCGACAGATACACCAAACGTAGTAGGAGTTTAAACCATATAACAAATGGCATATAACTTTCGTAGGGGGTTGGTATAAGGATATACAATGGGCGCTATTTTAAATAGCATTTAAACTATGTTAAGTATTGGTAATATATCTGTTTGGATATATTAACCATTAAAAGATTATAGTTACAACTAATACCAAAAGTGGGGAGACTGTGGGCTTGACCCTGGGTCTTGTCTATCCTATTATTACCCTTTGCCAACAAACTATGCGGGGTTTCTATGACAAGTCCACCCACAAAGTTTATTAAAAATCAACTTTTACCAGCGCTCGGGAGGATGCACCCGCCTAGATTCGTACATGCACAAAAATTGATGTAGAGACATAGCATTTAATGCAGGTAGCAAGCACACTTTACGAGGCAGAGAGCCCAACAGGGGCCTAATGGTGACGATGTAATATTGAGGCGATTTGACAGTCAATCTTACATGATTTCACACCACGATCGCAATGGAAATGTCTGTTTTTCCATCCGAGTAGCCAATCATGAGGCTTATGGCAGAAAACCCAATGTAAGCATGATTCTTTTGTAGTTTCGGTTTCTTTATAAAATTTTGTAGTAGTTGTATGCATGCTACAGATTTTGATGAACATTGACTGTTGCAAAAAGGCAACAAGACTTGATTTATCCCAATAAAAATCATCACTCTACCCTTTGCATGCATACCGAGGCAGTGTAGTGCTGGTGAGGCTATTTTGTCTCTTTGGCGAAAAGTAGCCAACTTTATAGTCAAGGGTTTTGGGATTGCGAGACAAATGTAATGGTGGTGTTTATGCTTGGATCTGATCAACATATTCAAAGAGGATAGTTTCTTTCCATTGCGAAAGAGTCCTTATTGTACCACAACTTGTGAGAATTTTGCCTTGGATTGTCCATAGAGTTTGTCTCATTTTAGGAGAGACTTTGCCACATGTTGTGAGAAACAACTCTTTACACATAAGAGCACCTCTTCAATGTTGTCACCAGGAGTGGGATTACAGCTCTTTTATATGTAAAGGAGAGCATCTTTTAAAGAAGATAATGAAGCGGCTACACAGTTGAGCAGATCCCGGAGAAGTAGCCCACCTTGGGTGAACTCCATTAACAATTGGTGATTCCTTGTCCTTATGGTGGATTGCTTATCTCATGTTTCTTATGCTTCCTTATTTCCACAATTAAGTTGTCGGATGCATTAAGTAATGGTATATGAGATTTAATAAGCATATTTACCAAGTTAGCTTCAATTTGGATTCAAGCCTCTTAATCACTTCAATTTCACCTTTTAATGGAATCAAGTTCAATAAAAACGATCTTAAATACAACCTTTAATGGAGTGGCATAAAACTGAGTAAAGATTGGTAACATGGTCACCCTGGTCTCAGATCAACACCTAAGACAAAATCGACATCATACCCTCTTGATTTACATAAGAAAAACCCTGTAGCCCATTCGACTTACATCTACAAGACCAACAACCTGTACGATTATTGATTCTTTGCGATTAACCATTCATCATCTTTTACAAAATTACAACATGCCTTCTTTATAGGATTTATAGTAGTCAAATATATAAATAAAAGGTTCCCAGAATGGTTACAGATCCACGTAGATAATTGGATACGAATCTCGGGATTCTGTTACAGTCAACTACCAAGTCGACCGATTATTCGACTACTAGTCAAACTTAATTCAGTCTTCAGTCGGTCGCCAAACGCCCGCCTATCCACCTCTTATCGGTTGACCTATTCGATTTGTTGTCAATGTCTTTTCCACCTCCAACCACCTCAACCTTCGACATTACCTGGTCAAACCACCTCGACCTTCGACATGTTGTCGATTCTTTCGACTTTGACTGTCAGTGGATCCACCTTGACTGGACTTTCACTGCAAAGAATATAACAACCCGAGATTCTCCCACTTGTTGTTTTCTTTGTTGAAACTAGGATACCTATGAAATCTCATTCACAGACCTAGGGAAATAATTCCCATTGCATGTATGCACCAAGAGAACTTCACAACAATCACAGACTTGGTCATAGAGTCTGCTATGTTTTCCAACGTGTCAACTTTCTCTAGCAACACCTTGTTGCTTTCCACCATGTCTCTCACAAAATCGTATTGTACATTCATGATCTTAGTATTAGAATGATAAGTTGGGTTCTATGCAAAAAAAATCATGCTTTGACTGTCGTAACTTATATTCATAGCTCTCTGCTTAAACTCGATTCTTGAACACAACCTTTGTAGGCATACTACTTCTTTGCTTCCATGAGTGGTTTCCATGTATTCAACCTCTGTTGTTGATAAGGCTACGGTCGTCTGTGTCTTACTCATCTAGCTAAATTCTCCACTGAACATTTTGAACACATATCCATTGGTCGACCTTCGTCAATCCAGACCTCCAACCCAGTTGGCATTGACAAATCCATGTGAATTTAATTCACTGTCACCTCTAGGTTTTCCTTTATAGTGTTAGCACTCTATAAATTCTATTCGGCTGAATAGAAAAATGACAGAGGTAACTATTTCGACCAACTTTAGAGATGAGGCACTAGCCTACTCAACTCAGAGAGGGATCTCTCGTGTCGATTGATATATCTATGGAAACCGGTGGCTAGGTTTGGTCTGTTTTGGGGGTTTTTAATAAAATTATTGAATCACTGAAGATGACCTTTGGGCTATGGGTTAGGAATGTAGGATGCATTGCCAAATCATGAAAAAAATTAAGAGGAAAAGGCTAAATGAGGAAGTGACTTCTGAGTTTATACTTGAAAATTTAGGTGGTATAAGAAGAAAAGAAACACACAACTATTATCAGAGAATTATAGTAATGAATTCTAAAATGGTTTAGAAGAGATAAACATAGTCTAAATCGCCAAGCCGAGAGCATTGAATAATGAATTCTGGACTTTTAATTTCTCAATTTAGACAAGGGAAAGCAAAAATGAAATGTAGAATAACAGAAATCACACACTATGAGAGAAAACGAGACTCATAACACCACCAGGTAGAATCTTTTCGTAAAAAGTCCAAAATCTGCCTTTGCATTCATGTATTCATTCTAGCCCCAGAGATTTACAAAGTTTTCCTGCACAGAGGGCAGGCTCCTCTTTTCTCAATGCTTCTATACTCTTGAGACCAAACATATATAGAGGAATTTCTCATGGAATTTAAAAAGTTCCGACTTCCTCATAATTCTAAAATAGATACAAGTTACAAAAAAGGAAGAACAATTATACTATTTAAAGGGACCATTAGTAATCGGTTTGTCATCAGGACTCCCTTTTCTTAAGCCGCCATCTGTCCAAAAATTTCTGAAAATCACCTAAATTTACCTGAGGATTTACCTCAACTTGGTGTTTTCCTCCTCCAGGGTACTCAACCAAGCGATATTTTCTCCAACGCTCTCTATCATCTTGGTTTTGGCCTTCGTCTTCCACCTTTCGCTCCTTTTCCTCTTTGCGACTGGGTTGTAGATGTTGTCTGTGTGCTCATTTATGACGAGATACCTCATAACGGGATTTAATATGATCCCCGACTCTGTCTCAGTTGCAGGTTCGGTATGAAATTTAGTTTCCAGTATCTGCAAGACCCATCTTTCTTTCTTACTTATTGACCAACTTCGCACATTAGTTGAGAACCTATTCCAGCCAGACACCATTTGATGAGTGTTATCCATACCTTTCAGACTTTGCAGAGACCGCAATTTTTCCACCCTTTGAATTTACAGGACTCAGGAAATCAACACAGGTCGAGCTTGTTTTTCTTATGCATAAGATGGAAATTTCCCAGAGTAGGATAAAACAATTTCATATCTGAGATTTTATAGTCTTTGCATTTTAATCACGAATTACTGTCATTGTACGTTTGTGTGCCACGCTTCATTAATCCATTTCGAATGATGAGCTTTGAGTTAGTTATGTGACGGTGTCCTTTTGATATGTCATCTAGGAAAGCACCTGGACCAGTGATGTGGGGTGATTTGACCAACTGCCATCCTTCCTACGAGTTATTGATGTGACATTTTAAACCACGTGACATCAGGGCAGTGGGAAAAGTGGTTTCAGGCAATCTGTTGTCTCCCCCAATGCATGTGTAAGAGTGCCACACATTCCCCATCAAAACCATAATGGTTTTCCCTGGTCTACCTTTTTGAAATTAAGTTCTGTGCTATTTGTCGACCCGATGTGGGCCTCAACCATGGATCTGGGATTCTTCAAAATCAACGGTCCGTCGAGCTATTCCCTTCCCACCTCCGCTATATTTGTCTATATTCCATGGGATACAGTCGAGCCCCCTAAGCTATCACGCCTCTACTGTGGTATAGCATTTCGCTAAATTTCTAAAATTTTTAGATCCCGATATGAAAATTGTTAAGGTGATAACATTGGATCCAACTGGGGATGCTATCTTCCCTACAAGGTAGCAAAGAACTTGTAGAATCGATGCCTGATCCATTGGGCTTCTCCCAAAACATGTGTGTACCCTGCTCCTACTATGTCACTAGCGTCGGCTGAAAACCAAGCTGTGCACACTGCTTCCGATTGTATGTTGGATGTTCGAGTATATTATTGAAAACTGACTGTATCTAGTACTAGAAAACTCAAATTGAAAAATGCTTGACCGACAAGCTTATTTTCACACTCCTATCTATTCTAAAACTGTTGAGATGAAATAGTCAGTCAAGTAATGTTGAAGTGCCAATGCAACTAGTCAAGCAATTGGCCTCCCGATTTCCCCCCGATCACATCTTTCTTAAGCAGGCAGACAAATGTAAAAGATGGTAGATGAAAACACAAGTTGAATCCAAAACTTTAATTTGTGAATAAAACAAACTCCTCCTTCAATGATGACTGTAATAGGAAGGCAATAGGATCTTGGAGACCATGAAAATTCATTTCTTCTTGGTGAGAAAAAACAGAAAATCAATCCTTTTTCATAAGCATTTGCTTCTCTTGCTCTATTTCTTCTTATTTGAGAACATTTTCAAATGAAATGGCAGCAATAGTTTTTTCTACTCTCCCATGCATATCAACAAAAACACTCATACATTCTTGAACATCTTCAAATGTGACAACCATATTATGTGCATCCTCTTGTTCATGAAACAATTCTGATTTGGTTTCATTAAACTTATGGAAATTTGCTTTAGGACTGTCATTTTGACTTTCAAATGAATGAATGGAAATAAGTTCCTGCTCGTAATCTTCTTGCAAAGGTGAAAAGCTAACAACATGCACTATTTCATAGTCTAGATTTCCCATGGATGGATTTTCAAATGACTCAAATAAAACCACTGCCTCTTCATTATCTTTTTGTATTTTTGATTGAGAAGTGGCATACACTGTTTTGTTGCTTTCTTGAAAATCTATGTCATTTATTTGTTCATTACTGAAAGTTTTCATAGATGCAGTTTCATAATCCTCATCCATGTCTATGTTGTTTAAAAATTGAACCACCACGTCATTCTCAAGGAAAGAGAAAACACTTTGAAATACTTTTTCATGTTGAAAATCTATATCGATTTCGGGAGAAAGAAAATGACCTTGAACAATACTTTCCGGAGTAACTTCTTCCTTTTCAGGGTGATAGCTAAACATAGACTACAAATCTGAGCTGACATGACCTTTTATGTGATTGTTCATAGAATTATCATCACCACTCCGCTCATGCCTGGAGGATTCCTGACCTGAGATACTACAAATATTTTTCTTCAATAATTCGAAAGAAGCAAAACATAATGGAAGGGTTGTCCCACCTGATTGGAAACCGTCTTCAATTTTATCCCCAACAGATGGCTGCATTTGATCACAAGTAATAGGGTCTTCAAGCATATGAAAAGAGTGTTGTGATATCTACTCATTCTGCTTCATTTATTTAGCGTGGTTTTGCATAAGCATGGATTCATTTTCCTCAATGATAATTTTAGAGTTCTCTTTCAACAGCTTAAATGCAAAAAAACACAAAGGCGAAGAATCTCCTTCAGCTGATCCGATATCCTTTCCTCTGCAACTGTGATATGTAGGTAGAGTCATTTCACTATACTGCTTTTTTTTTTTTTTTTTTGATAGGGATACATGCAGTTGGTTGTTCCAAGGAGTCACCATCACAACCATCATTGTATTCATCATATATAGGTAAATCAACAACATATGCAATGCCATCTAACAAGAACAACCCTGGAATGACAACATGTTCATCAACAAACTGATTTGCAAATTCATCTTCTTGACTCTCTATAAATGAATACATAAAACCATAAGCCCCCCTGCTTATCATGGGATGAATCAGAAGCTAAATCAACATCTCTTCTTTCAACAAGTGGAATATAATTCTTTGCAAAATCATTTGCATTGGAAACTTCGAGAGGACCTATGATATCGTCAATTCTATGCTCAAGATTCCAATCAACTATTTTCTGTTCATCTTTACTTTCATGTTCTTGAGCATTCAACCCCTCATTCTAGATCGGTTTGTTGATATTATGGTAGTCGCGGGAGGTATTTACCTCCACGTGTAAACCTGAAAAGGATAGAATACTCCGGGAAGAAAGAAGAAACCCTAATGAGTTGGCTAGTAACCCTAGAAGACTTGTCGGCTCAAGAAGATAATTTATATTAGTTTAATTGTCTCCAAGCGAAGAAGTCAGCCATAAATAATATTATATACTGAACATACAGATACCCAGAATGAGAAGTCGGTCCTGGAAGTTATCCAGAATTAGTATAAATACAGGAGGCCAGTTCTCATTCTGGCAGGCAGTCTCAGAATTGCAGTGTCCAGTCTTGTGCGCACTGCAGTGCCCATTCTTGTGCACAGGTTTGAGGAGAGCTGCCATTGCAGCTACTGCAGCTAGAAGATCACATTTGGCTTGGAATATCTCTTGGCTAGGGTTTGGAATATCTGATCATCTCCTTGTGATGCGCTATCCTTGGGGAAAGGTGCGCTAATCTTTGTCTGGATATCTAACCTAGGGTTTGCTTCCAGAGTGATTCTCTGTCAAGGTTAAGGTGCTCGGAGGGTGGCTTCAGCCTATGGTTGGGTGACAAGGGTATTATCAATGTTAAAATGAGCACATATCTCTCATATTCTAATAGGTTATGGGCCCACACCTCCTTCATTCAGTCTAAACACTGGAAGGAAACATAACCTCTAGGATATTGAGCTCGCTAAGGAACTGCCGCTAGGGTTACTAGCAAAAGCAACTTCCAAGACACTGTCGCTAGGGTTACTAGCATGAGAAGTTGCAGAAACCCTAATCCTCATGTTGAGGCAGCTTAAGTGAATTGATTGACCTAATCTCCAGATAGATCAGTGCACTCTAGCCTAGCAAATCTCTTGTTACTCTCAACAATCCAAGACGTGAAGTTTGAGTTTATGGTCAAATCTAGGGTTTTACCAAGTCAAAGCAGCCATGACTTATTCTATGAAGTCAGAGAAAAATTTAGATGGAGCCTCTAACTTTAGAGCGTGGAAGACAAGGATTGACCTCATCCTTGCCAAGAATAAAGTGTTGGATATCGTGAAAGGAAAGATCGTGAAGCCAGAGTTTGAAGAAGGAAAAGAGAAGGAACCGTAGAACGTTGTAGCTATGGAGAAGTTCAAAGAAAGTGATATCAATGCTATGAGTATCATAGTGGAATCTATAAAAGACCACTTGATACCCTACATCTCCCCTCTTAACTCATCGAAGAAGATGTACGATGCCCTAACAAATCTCTTCTCAGTCAGAAATATTGGACAAGTAATGAGTCTAAAGAATGAGTTTCGTGACATGAAGATGAATGATGATGACAACATAACATCATATTTTGTGAGAATCTCTCAGTTAAGAGATCAACTACAAGCTATTGAAGAGATCATCTTAGAGAAGGAATTGGTAAACATAGTACTCAATGTTCTTCCCAAGACGTGGGATGCATTTGCTACAAGCATGAACACAAGGAAGGAGTATCCAACATTTGAAGAACTTTGGACTTGCTATGCTCAAGAAGAATCAAGGATCAGTGCAAAAGAGAAACCCCAAAAGAAGTATGATGATCAAGCCTTCATAGCAAGATTCAAGAATTTCAAGAACAAAAGGAAGTTTGGTTCAAGGAGGAAGCCAAATCAAGAAAGACATTTCAGAAATACAATGCTTCAACTGTCGAAAGTATGGTCACTACAAGAATCATTGTCCCGAGATAAGGAAAAGGAAGGAGAAACATGAAGCATCAATTGTCGAATAAAAGGAACCTACAAAGAAGACTAAGGAGGATGAAAGAGACTTCTTCTCATAAAGGTAACAATACTCTTTTTATTTCTTGTACATATCTTGTTTGCATCGTCTCTGTACATATCTTGTATATCTATCTCTTGGAAGATAATGTTTTCCAAGAAGAACTATACCTATGGAAGAACAACAAGATAAGAATGGATATCATTAGATAATACACATTAAAGGATGAAATACAAATCATGTGGAAGCTATTGCAAGATAAGCGGAATCAATCATGAAGAGACTTAGAAGAAGCAAAGACAGAAAGAAGTCAGCAATTGAGAGGAAATTGGAAAAAGACTTATGACGTTTTGTAGAAGACAACAAGACGAAAGAGTGGACTCTATTAGACAAGAGAATCAATTATATATTGCAGAAGACAATAAGGATGCAGATGGAAGCGTGGACTCTGTTAGATGGAGGGAGCCGATTATATGCACTCATACATTAAGCAAGGATTAGGAGGGAGCTAATGCTATGATCCATTGAAGATGATGAAGTATATATCCATGATAACAACCATGAAATATAGTACGTATTCTTCAAAGAGAAGCCTTAAAGTATCCTTGGTTGTCCATCCACATCTGTGATCCTATGATGGAATCTTTAGGGCATGGAATCTATAAGAAACTCCATGGACCCGAGAACTAAAGAAACACATGAAGATTCCAAGAAAGAAAGAGAATCCAAAACAACCAGTCATTGTATCAAGAATCACAAGATTGTCAGCCTGATATAAACTCAATAAAATAAATCAAGCAGAGGAACTGAAAGTCATGAAGAAGAACAATGTATGGAATACTTATGAATGAAATCATTGCGAGAACCAAAACTAGAGGTTCTCCCATATGGAGGGACAAGACTATGATGATTACTTTTTCCAATAAACCAGACTTATCTCTACATGAGTCATTATATCATCTACAACATCCATGAGTTGGATTTCTACATCAAATGAATGCAAAGAATGTTCTCCAAAGAAATTGAATAAAGAGCGTATGAAGAGCAATCTCAAGACTTTGAGGCATACCAAAAAGAGACCCTTGTATGCAGATAGAAGAAGATAACTTGGTGGAGAACCTCCAGTGCACAA
>JZKD02S2444446.1:253082-280758 GCA_000966675.3 Picea glauca | reverse complement strand
TGAATAAAGAGCGTATGAAGAGCAATCTCAAGACTTTGAGGCATACCAAAAAGAGACCCTTGTATGCAGATAGAAGAAGATAACTTGGTGGAGAACCTCCAGTGCACAACAGAAGTGTGGTGAAGATTTCTTATAACATCAAGATGATTACTCAGTAGGTCAGATATCATGATGATAGAATAAGTGCCACATGGATATGTTCCAGTTTTCCAACAATGACATACTCTATTGTTGAGAGCTACATGAAGCCTTCACAGAAAATTAGTGTTCCAGACTAAAGTACATTTAAAATCAAGCATTACATTATCCGTGATGAAGTCCAGAAAGGAGAAAGTGGTTCTCCAATACATATCTCCACAGATGAGCAGATAAGCAAACATTTTGGTAAAGCTTATATCCAAGATGAAAGAGTTTGCGTACTCAAGCTAGAGCTCGTGGAGATGACTTCCTTATTGAAAAAGGAAGAGATGACTCCTAGGTTGGGAGGGAGCACTTAAAATATTATTGAGGACATTCATTTTCAATATTGAAAAATAGTCCGTCTTGGACAGATGCTTTCCTATTCGGAAAGTGGATTGAGATTTATGACGGACAACGATTTCCCATTGTGGTTAACATGGGAAATGGTCCAGATTACTGATGTATCATAGAAAACGACTTCCCATTGTGGTTAACATGGGGAGTGGTCTAGGGAAATCTCTTTTCTTGAGGGTTACTCAAGAAGACTGGCCCGCCTCGCCAGACAATGATTTCTCATTGTGGTTAACATGAGGAATGGTCCGTTTTGGAGGTTGATACAGGACAGTCTTTTCCTCTTGTGGTTAACAGAGGAAATGGTTCGGATAGTCATTCCTTAGGGTTTATACATTCTCTCCAGGGTGAACTTTGATTAGTGTCGGAGGAATGGCCCAGGGTGGGGAATGGTCCAGGCTCAGCAATCAGGGACATGCATTCCTTAGGGTTTATACATTCTCTCTAGGGTGCACTTTTGATTAGTGTAGGAAGAATGGCCCAGGGTGGGGGATGGTCTAGGTTCAGAAGACAGGACAATTATTCTTCCTTGCTTGAGAAGAATAGTCCAGAAATCTCATTGTTCTACTCTGAGGGCATATATTCTTTCATATCTCACAGATGTGAGTGAAAGATTGGCCCAAATGATTTAGTTTATATCATAACATAGTTTCTGTGCAGGTTGATATCAAATGATTGTTATGAATATTGTATGACAATAGATCTATACTACTGTGGTGGATGTGTTCCATTGTTTGTGACTATACGTTACTGATCAAGTACTTGTTTTCTACTTGGTGTGGTAGTGTACCACTGGATTGTAGTTATGTACTACTATGGATAGACACAGTTGTGTTCTATTTTGTTCTGATTGCCTTGAAGACTATCAAGCAGTGTATTGGAAATAATTATCAACCATATGAATGATGAACAAAGATTTTCCAGACATAAAATGGTTCAAAACATTTACTCTTCTAGATTAGAAGAATGGCTCTTGTATCACTCTGTGGAGTGAGCATCATGTCTGATTACTCAGATAGAGTATGGGTTCGAGAGATGATGCAACTGATGATGATGATGCTGCTTATGATCTAGTCTATATAACTATGTTGATGTTACCGAGTGAATGGTATGTTTTGTGCTCAAAGACCATTACCTATAATACCTCCCTAACTAGGAGGGAGTGTTGATATTATGGTAGCTGCGGGAGGTATTTACCTCCATGTGTAAACCTGACAAGGATAGAATACTCTGGGAAGCAAGAAGAAACCCTAATGAGTTGGATAATAACCCTAGAAGACTTGTCGGCTCAAGAAGATAATTTATATTAGGTTATTAGCCTCCAAGACAAGAATTCGGCTAGAAATAATATTATATATTGAACAGACAGATACCCAGAATGAGAAGTCGGAGCTGGAAGTTAGCCAGAATTAGTATAAATACAGGAGGCTAGTTCTCGTTTTAGCAGGCAGTCTCAAAATTGTAGTGTCTAGTCTTGTGCGCACTGCAGTGCCCAGTCTTATGCACAGGTTTGAGGAGAGCTGCAATTGCAGCTGCTGCAGCTAGCAGATCAAGTTTGGCTTGGACTATCTCTTGGATAGGGTTTGGAATATCTGATCAGCTCTTTGTGATGCACTATCCTTGGGGAAAGGTGCGCTACCCTTTGTTTGGCTATCTAGCCTAGGGTTTGCTTCCAGAGTGATTCTCTGTCAAGGTTAAGGTGCTCGGAGGGTGGCTTCGACATATTGTTGGGTGACAAGGGTATTTTCAATGGTAAAACGAGCACACATATCTCATATTCTAACACGGTTTACATGCTTGGATGTTGTGTTGAATGTCCTGAACATCACTAAACATTTGTTGTAAGGACTCAGGTCTTCTTTCCATCAGGAGGAAAGAAAAATCTGGATGAAGAGTAGTTGCATAATGGAGCATGTCAGGAGTTTCAGAGGGTTGAATTTCTTTAGAAAAATTATAATAGACTCTAGAGAAATTTCTACTGAATACATAAATAGCTTCATTGTTGTGTCTTTTCAAGGCATAAAACTCAGTGAGTTGCAGCTCTAAGGATTTTTCCTTGCCCCAAAACTTTAAAAAGACTTTCTTCAATTCCACCCATGAGCTGATGGTTTCTGGATGTAAATGTTTGAACCAGTGTTCAGTAGAATTCTCATACACACATCATCGTGGTCAATCTCAAATAAATATATAAAATGCTCAGACCCTTGAATGTGCTTTTCAGCAGAGATGATATCAGATTCTCTGTCAAACACAGGTAGATACTCATAATAGTTTGGAGGGAAATCATGAAGGGTTTGGGGTAGCTTTAAGGGTATATATCTCTGTCGGGCCTTGGGGGATGTTGGACCAAGAATCGTGGAAGAAACATTGGCCGGGGTCTCACAAGATTCATCAACTTGGTCATTGTCATTGCGTGGCCCAGGTGAAAACTTTTTATTAGAACCAGCGACAAAGTGAGGGTATGCATGTGCAACGTAGAGAGGAGGAAGCATAATTGCAAGTATTTCATGATCATCATTAAAATATAATATGTAAAGGAAAATTCGTTTGGAATGTTCAAAGAAGGAGCAGAGGCAACTTAAAATGAAAAGTAAAATGCTTTGGAAGAAGTCCCATTTTGAGTACCTGTTTTCCTTCATGATGCTTTTCCTCGCCCGCATCAAGGGGTCTCATCTTTCAGTGAAGTCTCTATCTTGCGCTTGAAGCATTGAGAGCAAAGTTGCCTTTTGGAAATTCAGGATTCTTTTATCAGTGGAGTCACCTTCAAACTGATATGGAGTCGCTAGAGCAGGAATACAACCAATATTTGCCTAAGTGTCTGCTGCTCTAAGACCTTAGAACTCAACCATGTCATTCTTCCCAGGGAAAATTTTTCAATTTTGTCCCCGACAATGGTGCCAGAATAGACAAACGACAGAGGTAACTATTTTGACCAACGTTAGAGCTAAGGCACTAGCCTGCTCAACTCAAAGAGGGCTCTCTTGTGTCACTTGATATATCTATGGAAATCGATGGCTAGGTTTGTTCTGTTTTGGGGGTTTTTAATAAAATTGTTTAAGAACTGAAGATGACCTTTGGGCTATGGGGTCAGGAATGTAGGATGCATTGCCAAATCATGAAAATAATTAAGAGGAAAAGGCCAAATGAGGAAGTGACTTTTGAGTTTATACCTGAAAATTTAGGTGGTATCAGAAGAAAAGAAACACACAACTATTATCAGAGCATTATAGTAATGAATTCTGAAATGGTTTAGAAGAGATAAACATAGTCTAAATCGCCAAGCCAAGAGTATTGATTAATGAATTATGGACTTTTAATTTATCAATTTAGACAAAGGAAAGAAAAAATGAAATGTAGAATAACATGAATCACACACTATGAGAGAAAACGAGACTAATAACACCACCAGTTAGAATCTTTTTGTAAAAAGTCCAAAATTTGCCTTTGCATTCATGTATTCATTCCAACCCCAGAGATTTACAAAGTTTTCCTGCACAGAGGGCAGACTCCTTTTTTCTCCATGCTTTTATACTCTTGAGACCAAACATATATAGAGGAATTTCTCATGGAATTTAAAACATTATGACTTCCTCATAATTCTAAAATAGATACAAGTTATAAAAAAGGAAGAACAATTATACTATTTAAAGGGACCGTTAGTAATTGGTCTGTCACATCATGACTCCCTTTTCTTAAGCCGCCATCTGTCCAAAAATTTCTGAAAATCACCTAAGTTTACCTGAGGATTTACCTCATCTTGGCAATTTCCCCCTCCAGGGTACTCAACCAAGTGAGATTTTCCCCAACGCTCTCTATCATCTCGGTTTTGGCCTCCGTCTTCTGTCTTTTGCTCCTTTTCCTCTTTGCGGATGGGTTTTATATGTTGTCTGCTTGCTCATTTATGATGAGATCCCTCATAATGAGGTTTAATCTGATCCCCGGCTCTGTCTCAGTTGCGGGTTCGGTATGAAATTTAGTTGTCAGTATCTGCAAGACCCATCTTTCTTTCTTACTTATTGACCAGCTTGGCACATTAGTTGAGAACCTAGTCACGCCAGACACTGTTTGACGAGTGTTATCCATACCTTTCATACTTTGCAGAGACCGCGATTTTTTCACCCTTTGAATTTACAGGACTCAGGAAATCAACACAGGCTGAGCTTGTTTTTCTTATGCATAAGATGACAATTTCCCAGAGTTGGATAAAATGATTTCATATCTGAGATTTGATAGTCTTTGCATTTTAATCATGAATTACTATCACAGTACGTTGGTGTGCCATGCTTCATCAATCCATTTCGAATGATGAGTTTCGAGTTAGTTATGTGACAGTGTCCTTTTGATACGTAATCTGGGAAAGCACCTGGACCAATGATGTGGGGTGATTTGACCAACTACCATCCTTCCCACAAGTTATTGATGTGACATTTTAAACCACATGACATCAGGGCCATGGGAAAATTGGTTTCGAGTAATCCACTGTCTACCTTGATGCATGTGTAAGTTCTCCACGCGTTCCCCATCAAAACTATAATGGTTTTCCCATGTTTGCCTTCGCGAAATTAAGTTATGTGCTATTTTTCAGCCCGATGTGGGCCGCAACCATTGATCTGGGATTCTTCAAAATCGACGGTCCGCCGAGCTAATCCCTTCCCGCCTCCGCTATATTTGTCTATATGGCATGGGATATAGTCGACCCCCCTAAACTATCATGCCTCTACTGTGGTATAGCATTTCACTAAATTTCTGAAATTTTTAGATCCCGATATGAAAATTGTTAAGGTGATAACATGTAGCATATAACATAATCTTTTGTGCCACACAAATACCTAAATACTCTCTTGAAAAATTTCCAGTGCTCCTTCCTAGGTGTCAGCATGTATCTACTCAACACTCCCACTACACGGGCAATGTCTGGTCGAGTGCAGACCATCACGTACAATAGACTACCAACAACACTTGCATCGAGAACACTGTTATGGAATAATTCCCCTGTGGACAGGTGAATATCCCATTGGATTATAAACCCCTAATACCAATACAAAAACATACAAATGGACACTAACATCCCTTTTAATTCAATTACTTAATCAGAAAGAGAAACAAAAGGAAGAAAGTGTGATGCACCTTATTTCTTGGTTCATCCTCGTTGCCTTTGATTTGAGCTTGATCTCCAAAATCTTCAGCACCACTCGATACCTGCTATGCAATGGACAACAAAAAGATAAAGAACTCCTACTCTACTCTACAAGATTAGACTAATCATATTCATCTATCATGATCGACAATCATATGCAACAATACACAATCTTGAAGGGAATAGGCCAAGTAATATTGATGAGAACTTTAAAGAGATACTTACAATCTGTAGATGAAGTTGCAACAACCTCTCCAAGTCTTCCTCGTCCAACCCTTGTATGATGCTCCCAAGATCATAAGTTTGATATTCAAAACCTTCCTCCTCTTCTCCATTGAAATCCCTCATTATATAGGATTTGGAGGCTTAACCTCCATGGAGAAGATCACTCATAATATCCACTAAAAAGGGATCTACAATATTTTTAGGGAGAAAATATCTCTTCAAGGATTTTAGGGAGAAAATATCTCTTAAGGATTTTAAGGAGGAAATATCTCTCAACCATCCATGAGATTCTCAACCTCTCCTTGAAAATAGGAAACCAAATGTGAGGTGGATTCTCACACTAAATTAATTTCCTTTTTATGAATATTAATAATTAATTCATTTGCGCATGGTATTTTGACCTTCATATAATATATTTCTCCTCCACCTTGACTAGGGATTGTGACAAATGTTCTTTCATGGTGTCAGTGTATGTGACACTTTCATGACACTTGCGACAATTAGGGAAAAGTGTGACATTTTGGTGTGTAACAGATTGCCAATTAAAATGTGAGGTCATAAGAGAAAGTGATGGTTTAAACACTTTACAATTATTCAATGCAAGGGCATGAAGTTGGAGAACCTCGAAGAAGCTGCAAACAACCATAAAAAAATATTATTGGTTTCCATTTCCTTCTGTCAGTCCATTCTCATCTGATTCACCATCTTACATCACTTTCCTGTGTCAGTTTTGTGTTGATGATGGGGGATACATCAAGGCCCTCCTTCGACGAGTATTTTCTTGTCGACTTCAACACATCATCTGAGAATTAGACTTAGAAACCAGTTAGTACCTTGGTACCTACATGCCTCAATGGCAGGCCTCCTTGCTTCAGACAATAGGTTTACATCATTGACCTCTGATAGGATGATTCAACAAGTGTTCAACGTCAACTCATTTATTCACATTCACTAGAATGTACTAGGGTACCTTGGGAGTCATTGAAATCATTGGTGATTTCCCTCACACTTGTTAACGATTTACCTTCCTTTCATCTGCTTTTGTCAGTTGACCCTTTTTCCTCATTCAGTACATAAATCAGTGACAATATAAGCATCGACGAATGAAACGAATATTGGGGGGAATGTCTCTAGCCTTTGATTATCATTTTGGAGTTAAGTCGCTAGCTTTTCAAGCTGAAGGAAGAGTACCAACCATCCATGGGTATCCCTCAAAACCTTTGGAAATTACGTTGGGAAATTACAAGCATAGTTTAATTTTGTTTCAAGCTTGTGTAAAAATGAAACCAATTACGAGCTTAGTCTCTACTGTAAATCCTATATGAAAAAGTAACCCCCTCAAGTTTCCTTGAATCTCTTTTCAGACTCTCTAAACATGAAAATATTTCCGAGTGATCTTGCTTCCTTTCACACTCGATAAAAGGTTTGAAAGGAAATATTTTGAATAATAGTTTATCTTTTTTTCGGACATCAAAGACTAATATTTTGTTTGAAGATTGCAAGTGAATAATCCACAAAACTCCAAAAGAGAGACGAAAGGCACCAAAAAGAAGGAGTACTCAGTCCACACAAAAAGAACGCTTTTAAGGGCTTGTCCTTCACCCTTTAAAAGTCTCGTTGGAAAAGGAGTTTGAGAGAGTATTTCACCGGACTCTTCTCAACTCTTAACTTAAAAGTTACAATCAGAACTTTCGAAGTTTGATCCGTTTACATGAATTATATTCTTTTACAAATAGCACAATGTGCCCCACCCTTGAAATCAAATCCTCTCATCACTTTTCATAAAAAAAAACATGAAAATATCTGAAATATCAGTTTGCTTTAATTCCGGTATTTTTTTTTATAATTGTGTAAAGCTTCAAAGTAAAAAAAAGATTCTACAAATGCAAATCTTAGAAATCTTGTTTTCACAATCTAGTTGTGAAAGTGCTGAGCGAGCAACTTGTTCTTGAGAAAAAAGAAGAAGAATGTTCCTTGTTTATAATTTTGAAGGCTTTGAATCTCGTAATTTAATGAAATGCTAACACTGTGTTTCATGAAAATTTGGCACTACAATCTCATGCAAACATATCACTACAATGTTCCCATCATCTGCAATCCTCGTCCTCTACTATCTCATGGCAGAATATTGGAAACTAATGGCACAATTTCCGAGCAATATCGTGACTCTAGGAGATAACGTGGCCACCTCTTAGTGATCTTGTGGCATACTTTGTGAATTCATGGCATAAATTCCGAGTGATGCACATTTCAAACCCTCAGAATGAATTAGGAAGAAGATAGCAGATGCACAGTTAGGAAGATCACAAAATATTCACCTAAGATCCACCAATGCAGCTCTGGAAAACCAAGAATTCACCTCAGATCCATGAATTCACCTCTGACGTATCACGAACATGAGGTAGATGATACAAATCTTTGTTTGCCTTAGATCTTTGAATGCCTCAGATCTGCGTTCGCCTCAGATCTACATTCGCCTCAGATCTGAAGTTCGTGAAATTTGTGATATGCTATGTTATTCAGATATTTTTATTGCCTCAGATATGTGTTCGTGTTCTGGTTATGGATGTTCTTCATGAAGCCAACCATACAATAGAAAATTCTCAAGAATAATGAAGTTGCACTTCACACAATAAACCACATATGCAAACTATGTCAATTTGTTTTGGATGCACTGCTACGCAATTTTGCGTAGCTTCAGCTCCTTGCAACATATTCAAGAAATGGTGGATTGTTCTTCAAAAATCTTTGTACCGTTGCTCTTGAGTTTGAAGAGATCCGAGTTGATGTCAAGAAGTCTTCCTTGCTTCCTCAATCCATCATAATTTCACCATGGTTCTAATACCATGTTGACAAAGTGTCCTCAGACACGTAATTTTGTTGATAAGGAAAAAGTGATTACAATCTGGAGTGAGAACTCATAATCTACTTCTTAACCTCACTTGAAGAAGGAGATAGTTTATATAGCTCAACTCTAAACTAAATCTAGGAGAACAACCAATCACATAATCACATGAGTATGATAGGTGTCCTTTACATAGAGTCTAGGTGTCCTTATCCTAACAAACTAGAATAAACTAATTTCTTAAAAACATTTAATCTAGAAAATACTTAGACTATAGAACTTTAGGATTATGAGGCTAACACACATATCCCGACATCCAATGACTCATATATCTAGCAACACCCCATGATTCTAGTAGCCCCATATCCAACAGATACCAACGAACAACTAATCAAATGACAACGAGTTAATGTGGGAGGTCTGTGTTGTTGTCCCGTCAAAATATTACGCACAATTGTCAACAGATACACCAAACATAGTAGGAGTTTAAACCATATAACAAAAGGGATATAACTTTCGTAGGGGGTTTGTATAAGGATATACAGTGTGCGCTATTTTAAATAGCGATTAAACTATGTTAAGTATTGGTAATATATATGTTTGGATATATTAACCATTAAAAGATTATAGTTACAACTAATACCAAAAGTGGGGAGACTGCGGGCTTGACCCCGGGTCTCGTCTATCCTATTATTACCCTTTGCCAACAAACCATGCGGGGTTTCTATGACAAGTCCGCGCACAAAGTTTATTAAAAATCAACTTTTACCAGCGCTCGGGAGGATGCACTCGCCTAGATTCGTACATACACAAAAATTGATGCAGAGATAGAGCATTTAATGCAGGTAGCAAGCACACTTTAAGAGGTAGAGAGCCCAACAGGGGCCTGAAGGTGACGATGTCATATTGAGGTGATTTGACAGTCGATATTACATGATTTCGAACCACGATCACAATGGAAATGTATGTTTTTCCATCCAAGTAGCCAATCATGAGGCTTATGGCAGAAAACCCAATGCAAGCATGATTCTTTTGTAGTTTCAGTTTCTTTATAAAATTTTCCAGTAGCTCTATGTATGCTACAGATTATGATGAGAATTGAGTGTTGCAGCAAGGCAACAAGACCTGATTTATCACAATAAAAATCATCACTCTACCCTTTGCATGCATACCGAGGCAGTGTAGTGCTGGTGAGGCTATTTTGTCTCTTTGTCGAAAAGTAGCCAAATTTATAGTCAAGGGTCTCAGGATTGTGAGACAAATGTAATGGCGGTGTTTATGCTTGGATCTGATCAACATATTCAAAGAGAATAGTTTCTTTCCATTGCGAAAGAGTCCTTATTGTACCACAACTTGTGAGAATTTTTCCTTGGATTGTCCATAGAGTTTGTCTCATTTCAGGAGAGACTTTGCCACATGTTGTGAGAAACAACTCTTTACACATAAGACCACCTCTTCGATGTTTTCACCAGGAGTGGGATTACAACTCTTTTATATGTAAAGGAGAGCATCTTTTAAAGAATAGAATGAAGTGGCTACCCAGTTAGGCGGAGCCCGAAGAAGTAGCCCACCTTGGGTGAACTTCGTTAACAATTGGTGATTCCTTGTCCTTATGGTGGATTGCTTATCTCATGTTTCTTATGCTTCCTTATTTACACAGTTAAGTTGTCGGATGCATTAAGTAATGGTATATGATATTTAATAAGCTTATTTACCAAGTTAGCTTCAATTTGGATTCAAGCCTCTTAATCACTTAAATTTCACCTTTTAATGGAATCAAGTTCAATAAAAACGATCTTAAATACGAACTTTAATGGAGTGGCATAAAACTGAGTAAAGATTGGTAACATGGTCACCCTGGTCTCAGATCAACACCTAAGACACAATCAACATCGTACCCTCTTGATTTACATAAGAAAAACCATGTAGCCCATTCGGCTTACATCTACAAGACCAACAACCTATACGATCATTGATTCTTTGCGATTAACCATTCATCATCTTTTACAAAATTACCACATGCCTTCTTTATAGGCTTTATAATAGTCAAATATCTAAATAAAAGGTTCCCAAAACGGTTACATATCTACGTAGATAATTGGATACGAATCTCAGGATTCTGTTACAATCAACTACCAAGTCGGCCAACTATTCGACTACTAGTCAAACTTAATTCAGTCTTCAGTCAGTTGCCACACGCCCGCTTGTCCACCTCTTATCGGTTGACCTCTTCGACTTTTTGTTGATGTCTTTTTCACCTCCAACCACCTCAACCTTCGAATTTACCTGGTCGAACCACCTCGACCTTCGACTGTTAATGGATCCACCTTGACTGGACTTTCTTTGCAAAAAATATAAAAACCCAACATTCTCCCACTTGTTGTTTTCTTTGTTGAAACTGGGAGACCTCTAAAATCTCATTCACAGACCCAGGGAAATAATGTCGATTGCCTGTATGCACCAAGAGAACTTCACAGCAATCACAGACTTGGTCACAGAGTCTGTTATGTTTTCCAACGTGTCTACTTTCTCTAACAACACCTTGTTTCTTTCCACCATGTCTCTCACGAAATCTTATTGTACATTCATGAGCTTAGTATTAGAATGATAATTTGGGTTCTATGCAAAAAAAATCATGCTTTTACTGTCGGAACTTATATTCATAGCTCTCTGCTTAAACTCGATTCTTGAACACAACCTTTGTAGGCATACTACTTCTTTGCTTCCATGAGTGGTTGCCATGTATTCAACCTCTGTTGTTGACAAGGATATGACCATCTATCTCTTACTCATCTAGCTGAATTCTCCACCGAACATTTTGAACACATATCTATTGGTCGACCTTCGTCGATCCAGACCTCTAGCCCAGTCGGCATCGACAAATCCATGTGAATTTAATTCACTGTCACCTCTAGGTTTTCCTTTGTAGTTTTAGCACTCTGTAAATTCTATCCGGCTGAATAGACAAACGATAGAGGTAACTATTTCGACCAGCTTTAGAGCTGAGGCACTATCTTGCTCAACTCAAAGAGGGCTCTCTCGTGTCACTTGATATATCTACGGAAATCGATGGCTAGGTTTGGTTTGTTTTGGGGGTTTTTAATAAAATTGTTGAAGAACTAAAGATGACCTTTGGGCTATGGGTCAGGAATGTAGGATGCATTGCCAAATCATGAAAACAATTAAGAGGAAAAGGATAAATGAGGAAGTGACTTCTGAGTTTTTACTTGAAAATTTAGGTGGTATCAGAAGAAAAGAGACACACAACTATTATTAGAGCATTATAGTAATGAATTCTAAAATGGTTTAGAAGAGATAAACATAGTCTAAATCGCCAAGCCGAGAGCATTGAATAATGAATTCTGGACTTTTAATTTCTCAATTTAGACAGAGGAAAGCAAAAATGAAATGTAGAATAACAAGAATCACACACTATGAGAGAAAACGAGACTCATAACACCACCGGTTAGAATCTTTTCGTAAAAAGTCCAAAATCTACCTTTGCATTCATGTATTCATTCCAGCCCTAGAGATATACAAAGTTTTCTTGCACAGAGGGCAGGCCCCTCTTTTCTCCATGCTTCTATACTCTTGAGACCAAACATATATAGAGGAATTTCTCGTGGAATTTAAAATGTTCTGACTTCCTCATAATTCTAAAATAGATACAAGTTACAAAAAAGGAAGAAAAATTATACTATTTAAAGGGACCGTTAGTAATTAGTCTGTCATATCAGGACTACCTTTTATTAAGCTGCCATCTGTCCAAAACTTTCTGAAAAGCACCTAAATTTACTTGAGGATTTACCTCAGCTTGGTGATTTCCTCCTCCAGGATACTCAACCAAGCAAGATTTTCTCCAACACTCTCTATCATCTTGGTTTTGGCCTCCGTCTTTCGCCTTTTTCTCCTTTTCCTCTTTGTGGCTGGGTTGTAGATGTTGTCCGCATGCTCATTTATGATGAGATCCCTCATAACGGGGTTTAATCTGATCCCCAACTCTGTCTCAGTTGCAGGTTCGGTATGAAATTTAGTTGTCAGTATTTGCAAGACCCATCTTTCTTTCTTACTTATTGACTAGCTTGGCACATTAGTTGAGAACATAGTCACGCCAGACATCGTTTGATGAGTGTTATCCATACCTTTCAGACTTTGCAGAGACCGCGATTTTTCCACCCTTTGAATTTACAGGACTCAGGAAGTCAACACAAGTCGAGCTTGTTTTTCTTATGCATAAGATGGCAATTTCCCAGAGTAGGATAAAACGGTTTCATATCTGAGATTTGATAGTATTTGCATTTTAATAAAAAAATATTGTCATAGTATGTTTGTTTGCCACTCTTCATCAATCCATTTCAAATGATGATCTTCGAGTTAGTTATGTGACGATGTCCTTTTGATACATCATCTGGGAAAGCACCTGGACCAGTGATGTGGGGTGATTTGACCAACTGCCATCGTTCCCACAAGTTATTGATGTGACATTTTAAACCACGTGACATCGGGGCTCTGGGAAATGTGGTTTCGAGCAATCCGTTGTCTCCCCCAATGCATGTGTAAGAGTTCCACACATTCCCCGTCAAAACCATAATGGTTTTGCCCGGTCTGCCTTCGCGAAATTAAGTTCTGTTCTATTTGTCGGCCCGATGTGGGCCTCAATCGTGGATCTGGGATTCTTCAAAATCGATGGTCCGTCGAGCTACTCCCTTCCTGCCTCCGCTATATTTTTCTACATGTCGTGGGATATATCCTCCCCCCCCCCAAACTATCACGCCTCTACTGTGGTATAGTATTTCGCTAAATTTCTAAAATTTTTAGATCCCAAAATGAAAATTGTTAAGGTGATAACATTGGATCCAACCGAGGATGTTATCCTCCCTATGAGGTAGAAAAGAACCTGTAGACCCAGTGCTTGATCCATTGGGTTGCTCCCAAAACATGTGTGTACCCTGCTCCTACTATGTCACTAGTGTCAGTCTAAAACCAAGCTCTGCGCACTGCTTCCGACTGTATGTTGGATGTTCGAGTATATTATTGAAAACTTACTGTATCTAGTACTAGAAAACTCAAACTGAAAAATGCTTGATCAACAAGATTATTTGCACACTCCTATCTATTTTAAAACTGCTGAGATGAAATACTCAGACAAGTAATGTTGAATTGTCAATGCAACCAGTCAAGAAATTGGCCTCCCGATTTTCGCCTAATCACATCTTTCTTAAGTAGGGAGACAAATGTAAAAGATGGTAGCTGAAAACACAAGTTGAATAAAAAACGTGAATTTGTGAATAAAACAAAGTCCTCCTTCAATGATGACTGTAATAGGATGGATACAGGATCTTGGAGACCATGAAAAGTCATTTCTTCTTGATGACAAAAAACATAAAGGCAATCCTTTTTCATAAGCATTTGCTTCTCTTGCTCTATTTCTTCTGATTTGAGAACATTTTCAAATGAAATGGCAGCAACAGGTTTTTCTACTCTCCCATGCATATCAACAAAAACATTCATACATTCTTGAACATCTTCAAATGTGAAAACCATATTATGTGCATCCTCTTGTTCATCAAACAATTCTGATTTGGTTTCATTAAACTTCTGGAAATTTGCTTGAGGACTGTCATTTTGACTTTCAAATGAATGAATGGAAATAAGTTCCTACTCGTAATCTTCTTGCAAAGGTGAATAGCTAACAACATGCACTATTTCACAGTCTAGATTTCCCATGGATGGATTTTAAAAACCATGATTTTCAAATGACTCAAATAAAACCACTGCCTCTTCATTATCTTTTTGTATTTCTGATTGAAAAGTGGCATACATTATTTTGTTGCTTTCTTGAAAATCTATGTGATTTGTTTGTTCATTACTGAAGGTTTCCATAGATTTAGTTTCAGAATCCTCATCCATGTCTATGTTGTTTAAAAATTGAACCACCACGTCATTCTCAAGGGAAGAGAAAACACTTTGAAATACTTTTTCATGTTGAAAATCTATATCGATTTCGGGAGAAAGAAAATGACCTTGAACAATACTTTCCGGAGTAACTTCTTCTTCCTTTTCAAGATGATTGTTGAACATAGACTACAAATCTGAGCTGACATGACCTTTTATGTGATTGTTCATAGAATTATCATCACCACTCCGCTCATGCCTGAAGGATTCTTGACCTGAGATACTACAAATATTTTTCTTTAATAATTCGAAAGAAGCAAAACATAATGGTAGGGTTGTCCCACCTGATTGGAAACCGTCTTCAATTTTATCCCCAACAGATGGTTGCATTTCATCACAAGTAATAGGGTCTTCAAGCATATGAAAAGAGTGTTGTCATATCTTGTCATTCTGCTGCATTGATTTAGCGTGGTTTTGCATAAGCATTATTCATTTTCCTCAATGATGATTATAGAGTTCTCTTTCAACAACTTAAATGCAACAAAACATAGAGGCGAATAATCTCCTTCAGCTGATCTGATATCCTTTCCTCTGCAACTGTGATATGTAGGTTGAGTCATTTCACTATACTGTTGATTTTTTTTTTTTTGATAGGGAACATGCAGTTGGTTGTTCCAAGGAGTCACCATCACAACCATCATCGTATTCATCATATATAGGTAAATTAACAACATATGCAATGCCATCTAACAAGAACAACCCTGGAATGTCAACATGTTCATCAAAAAACTGATTTGCAAATTCATCTTCTTGACTATCTAAAAATGAATACATAAAACCATAAGCCCCCTGCTTATCATGGGATGAATTAGAAGCTAAATCAACATCTCTTCTTTCAACAAGTGGAATATAATTCTTTGCAAAATCATTTGCATTGGAAACTTCGAGAGGACCTATGATATCGTCAATTCTATGCTCAAGATTCCAATCAACTATTTTCTGTTCATATTTACTTTCGTGTTCTTGAGCATTCAACCCCTCATTCTGGATCAGTTTACATGCTTGGATGTTGTGTTGAATGTCTTGAGCATCACTAAACATTTGTTGTAAGGACTCAGGTCTTCTTTCCATCTGAAGGAAAGAAAAATCTGGATGAAGAGTAGTTGCATAATGGAGCATGTCAAGAGTTTCAGAGGGTTGAATTTCTTCGAAAAAATTATAATAGATGCTAGAGAACTTTTTACTGAATACATAAATAGCTTCATTTCTGCGTCTTTTCAAGGCATAAAACTCAGTGAGTTGCATCTCTAAGGATTTCTCCTTGGCCCAAAACTTTAAAAAGACCTTCTTCAATTCCACCCATGAGCTGATGGTTTCTGGATGTAAATGTTTGAACCAGTATTCAGTAGAACTCTCACACACACATCATCGTGGTCAATCTCAAATAAATCTATAAAATGCTCAAACCCTTGAATGTGATTTTCAATTGAGATGATATCATATTCTCCATCAAACATAGGTAGATACTCATAGTAGTTTGGAAGGAAATCATGAAGGGTTTGGGGTAGCTTTAAGGGTATATATCTATGTCGGGCCTTGGGGGATGTTGTACCAAGAATTGTGGAAGAAACATCGGCCTGGGTCTCATGAGATTCATCAACTTTGTCATTGTCATTGTGTGGCCTAGGTGAAAACTTTTTATCAGAACCATCGACAAAGTGAGGGTATGCATGTGCAACGTAGAGAGGAGGAAGCATAATTGCAAGTCTTTCATGATCATCATTAAAATACAATATGTAAAGGAAAATTTGTTTGGCATGTTCAAGGAAGGAGTAGAGGCAACTCAAAATGAAAAGTAAAATGCTTTGGAAGAGGTCCCATTTTGAATACCTATTTTCCTTCATGATGGTTTTCCTCGCCCCCGTCAAGGTGTCCCATCTTTCAGTGAAGTCTTTGTCTTGCGCTTGAAGCATTGAGAGCGGAGTTGCCTTTTGGAAATTTAGGATTCTTTTATCAGTGGAGTCACCTTCAAACTGATATGGAGTCGCCAGAGAAGGAATACAACCAATATGTGCCTAAGTGTCTGTTTCTCTTAGACCTTAGAACTGAACCATGTTGTTCTTCTCAGGGAAAAATTTTCAATTTTGTCCCCGACAACAACGCCAAAATAGACAAATGGTAGAAGTAACTATTTCGACTGGCATTAGAGTTGAGGCACTAGCCTGCTCAACTCAAAGAGGGCTCTCTTGTGTCACTTGATATATCTACGGAAATCGGTGGCTAGGTTTGGTCTGTTTTGGGGGTTTTTAATAAAATTGTTGAAGAACTGAAGATGACCTTTCGGCCGTGGGGTCAGGAATGTAGGATGCATTGCCAAATCATGAAAACAATTAAGAGGAAAAGGCTAAATAAGGAAGTGAATTTTGATTTTATACTTGAAAATTTAGGTGGTATCATAAGAAAAGAAACACACAACTATTATCAGAGCATTATAGTAATGAATTCTGAAATGGTTTAGAAGAGATAAACATAGTCTAAATCACCAAGCTGAGAGCATTGAATAATGAATTCTGGACTTTTAATTTCTCAATTTAGACAGAGGAAAGAAAAAATGAAATGTAGAATAACATGAATCACACACTACGAGAGAAAACGAGACTCATAACACCACCAGTTAGAATCTTTTTGTAAAAAGTCCAAAATCTGCCTTTGCATTCATGTATTCATTCCAACCCCAGAGATTTACAAAGTTTTCCTGCATAGAGGGCATGCTCCTATTTTTTCCATGGTTCTATACTCTTGAGACCAAACATATATAGAGGAATTTCTCGTGGACTTTAAAACGTTCCGACTTTATCATAATTCTAAAATAGATACAAGTTACAAAAAAGGAAGAACAATTATACTATTTAAAGGAACCGTTAGTAATCGGTCTGTCATATCAGGACTCCCTTTTCTGAAGCCGCCATCTGTCCAAAACTTTATGAAAAGCACCTAAATTTAGCTGAGGATTTACCTCAGCTTGACGATTTCCTCCTCTAGGGTACTCAACCAAGCGAGATTTTCTACAACGCTCTCTATCATCTTGGTTTTGGCCTCCGTCTTCTGCCTTTTTCTCCTTTTCCTCTTTGCGGCTGGGTTGTATATGTTGTCCGCATGCTCATTTATGACGAGATCCCTTATAACGGGGTTTAATATGATCCCCGACTCTGTCTCAGTTGCAGGTTCGGTATGAAATTTAGTTGCCAGTATTTGGAAGACCCATCTTTCTTTCTTACTTATTGACCAGCTTGGTACATTAGTTGAGAACCTAGTCGCGCCAGACATTGTTTGATGAGTGTTATCCATACCTTTCAGACTTTGCAGAGACCATGATTTTTCCACCCTTTGAATTTACAGGACTGAGGAAATCAACACAGGTCGAGCTTGTTTTTCTTATGCATAAGATGGCAATTTCCCAAAGTAGGATAAAACGATTTCATATTTGAGATTTGATAGTCTTTGCATTTTAAGCATGAATTACTGTCATAGTACGTTGGTGTGCCATGCTTCATCAATCCATTTCGAATGTTGATCTTCAATTTAGTTATGTGACGTCGTCCTTTTGATACGTCATGTGGGAAAGCACCTGGACCAGTGATGTGGGGTGATTTGACCAACTGCCATCCTTCCCACGAGTTATTGACGTGACATTTTAAACCACATGACATCGGGGCCATGGGAAAATTGGTTTTGAGCAATTTGTTGTCTTCCCTGATGCATGTGTAAGAGCGCCATGCGTTCCCCATAAAAACCATAATGGTTTTCCCTGGTGATCAAAATCTGGACCAGGGGTCAAAATTTAGCTCAAAAATCAAAGTTCTCGGAATTGCGTCAAAACGAACAGGTGCATAGCCCTCGTCGTCACGAACCCATCGCAACTTGTTTGGGTTCAAACGAATGTCGGATGAGAGAGATGTCGCGATCTGTTCGAATCACCAAACAAGTAAAAAAAATGAGTGCTGACTGTGCAGTCTGTACAGTCCGTACGGATTCTGACGTGGCATAGATCGTACATTGACATGGCATGTCCGTACGCTGAGTTGGCATATGTTGATGTGGCAGTTTCGGGTTGGTATATGTGGACGAGTGATGTTGTGACACGTGGCATTTAATGGGCAAATGGTGGGGTGCCAAGTGGCCCAGTCATGGGCTTCCACGTGGCACCGTTGTAATTGGTTGTTTGGTTAAAATATTATGGAGTCCGTGGGGATCAAACCCCGGACCTCCCCACCGTGAAAATCTTTGGCGAAGGCCGCCTGACCGACGCGCCAGACATTAGTTCTTATCATATATATGTGTTCTTATATATTTAAGTTTGACTATGTTGTATGTTGGCGTGGGGGTCCAGGCTGGGGCTTAGCCCCAGCCCTTGGTTTTGTGCACATACCCATGCGACCACGATACACAGAGATGTTGCGTGGGAACCTTACCATGTTATGGTTCCGTTACATTCCATATTACATTGCATTAACGAGGTTCCATACTCTAGTTACATTTCCGTTTGGTTGATATCATTCGGTTTCCATTTTATGACGGGGTTACAAACAGTCCGAAGTTAGGGTGGTTGGTTACCACGGGATTCAGTTCCAAACCAATATTTGCAATTACATACGGACTATGCACCATAAAATGGCGGGGTTTTGGTTTGTGTTCAAACGGTTATGAAACCATTCGACTGCCACTTGTCCTTTATTTATTCACTTTTGAATGGAGCCCCTTTTTGTTTGAGTGCGAGGTCGCATGGACCCTTGTGACCATGGCCTTGGCGGTTAGGGGCTAGGCGTGCCCATAACTATTCGACAGTTTGCACCGTTATGCGGTTTCACACCGGTGATAGGTTTTAGCGCAAATTTTTGAGCGTGTTCTTGGTTGGACGTACGGAGGTGTGTTTTGGCGAACCAGAGACATCAAGCTTGAAGGAAGAAAATGGCAGGAGGCCTATCTTCTTCATTTTTTGGCCAAATGAGGTGCTGAAAAAGCCTATCTAGGGGTTTTTGGACGTTTTGATTCCATTGACACTATTTTCAAATCCATTTGAAGACTTATTTTGTAGTTTTTTAACCATTGAAGTTTCAGAGAGCTCTAGGGAGTTTGAAGCCCTCATTGTTGGAGGTCTTGCTTAGATGAGCCTATGTTTGTTTTATGTGATTGAATAATCATTTTTGACTAATTGTTATGATCTGAACACTTTGGGATAGGTTTCAGATCCATTTGAGGACTTTTACAGATGTTTTTTCCACAGATAATCTCAAGGAACCTTAAGGCCACATGTAGAAGAGGTCATGCCCGGATGAGCCATTATCCATTTTCAGAGTTTTATTAGTCATTTTTGGGGTTTTTATGTATTTTGATCCCAATGGTACAGTCAATATTTCCATTGGAGTTGAGAAGCAACTTGTAAAATAATCTTTGACAAATTAATCCCAGAGAGCCAAGTCCATTGATGGAGGCTGAAGGAGATGTAGCCCAGAGAGGGGTGAACTCCTTTATCATCTCGTTATTGTTGTGAGTTTGATGGTTTATTTTCTGCAAGTTATATTTGCTGTGTATTTATTTAAAGTACATATTCAACTATTTACAAGAACATTTCCTCATACATAAACATTTAAAAGAAGAAGCATAAACTTGACACATAATTTATCTTGCATATTTTAACACATGGAGCAAGGTCCTGTAAAGTTTTATTTAATGAAGTAGAGGGTGCTTGCATAGCATAACAAGTCAGCCCACTATTTTCAGATCACCCGGTTTACCTTCGCGAAATTAAGTTCCATGTTATTTGTTGGCCCGATGTGGGCCTCAACCATGGATCTGGGATTCTTCAAAATCGATGATCCGCTGAGCTACTCCCTTCCCGCCTCTGCTATATTTGTCTATATGCCGTGGGATATGGCTAGCCCCCCTAAACTATCATGCCTCTAATGTGGTATAGCATTTCACTAAATTTCCGAAATTTTTAGATCCCGATATAAAAATTGTTAAGGTGATAACATGTAGCATATAACATAATATTTTGTGCCACACAAATACCTAAATACTCTCTTGAAATATGTCTAGTTCTCCTTCCTAGGTGTCGGCATGTATCTACTCAAAACTCCCACTACACGGGCAATGTCTGGTCAAGTGCAGACCATCACATACAATAGACTACCAACAACACTTGCATAGGGATCACTGTTATGGAATAATTCCCCTGTGGATAGGTGAATATCCCATTGGATTATAAACCCCTAATACCAAGACAAAAACATACAAATGGACACTAACATCCCTTTGAGTTCAATTACTTAATCAGAAAGAGAAATAAAAGGAAGAAAGTGTGATGCACATTATTTCTTGGTTCATCCTCGTTGCCTTTGATCTGAGCTTGATCTCCAAAATCTTCAGCACCACTCGATACCTACAATGCAATGGACAACAAAAATATAAAGAACTCCTACTCTACTCTACAAGATTAGACTAATCATATTCATCTATCAAGGTCGACAATCATATGCAACAATACACAATATTGAAGGGAATAGGCCAAGTAATATTGATGAGAACTTTAAAGAGATACTTACAATATGTAGATGAAGTTGAAACAACCTCTCCAAGTCTTCCTCGTCCAACCCTTGTATGATTCTCCCAAGATCATAAGTTTGATATTCAAAACTTTCATCCTCTTCTCCATGGAAATCCCTCATTATATAGGATTTGGAGGCTTAACCTCCATGGAGAAGATCACTCATAAGATCCACTAAAAAGGGATCTACAAGATTTTTAGGGAGAAAATATCTCTTCAAGGATTTTAGGGAGAAAATATCTCTTAAGGATTTTAAGAAGGAAATATCTCTCAACCATCCATGAGATTCTCAACCTCTCCTTGAAAATAAGAAACCAAATGTGAGGTGGATTCTCACACTAAATTAATTTCCTTTTTATGAATATTAATAATTAATTCATGTGCACATGGTATTTTGACCTTCATATAATATATTTCTCCTCCACCTTGACTAGGGATTGTGACAAATGTTCTTTCATGGTGTCAGTGTATGTGACACTTTCATGACACTTGAGACAATTAGGGTGTTGTACTTAAGTGTGACATTTTGGTGTGTAACAAATTGCCAATTAAAATGTGAGGTCAGAAGAGAAAGTGATGGTTGAAACACTTTACAATTATTCAATGCAAGGGCATGGAGTTGGAGAACCTCGAAGAAGCTGCAAACAACCATAAAAAAATATTGTTGGTTTCCATTTCCTTATGTCATTCCATACTCATCTTATTCACCATATTACATCATTTTATTGTGTCAATTTTGTGTCGATGATGGGGGTACATCAAGGCCCTCCTTCGACGAGTATTTTCCTGTCAAATTCAACACATCATCCGAGAATTAGACTTAGAAACCATTTAGTACCTTGGTACCTACATGCCTCAATGGAAAGCCTCCTTGCTTCGGACAATAGGTTTACATCATTGACCTCTAATTGAATGATTCAACAAGTGTTCGACGTCAACTGATTTATTCACATTCACTAGAATGTACCAGGGTACCTTGGGAGTCATTGAAATCATTGGTTATTTCCCTCGCACTTGTTAACGATTAACCTTCCTTTCACCTGCCTTTGTCAGTTGACCCTTTTTCCTCATCCGGTACATAAATTGGTGACAATATAAGCATCGACGAATGAAATGAAGCTTGGGGGGCATGTCTCCAGCCTTTTATTATCATTTTGGAGTTAAGTCGCTAGCTTTTCAAGCTGGAGGAAGAGTACCAACCATCCATGGGTATCCCTCAAAACCTTTGGAAATTACATTGGGAAATTACAAGCATAGTTTAATTTTGTTTCAAGCTTGTGTAAAAATGAAACCAATTCTAAGCTTAGTCTTTAGTGTAAAGACTATAAGAAAAAGGAACCCCCTCGAGTTTCCTTTAATCTCTTTTCAGACTCTCTAAACATGAAAAGATTTCCCAGTGATATTGCTTCCTTTCACAGTCGATAAAAGGTTTGAAAGGAAATATTTTGAATAACAGTTTATCTCTTTTTCGGACCTCGAAGACTAAAATTACCAAAAAGGACAACCCTAGAGCCACCTTTAAGTTATTTTCAAACTCTTTAAACATGCAAAACCATCGAGTTTTCCTTCTATGGACTCGCTAAACGACACATTGAAGGACCCATATGGGAATGAACCCTCACTTTTTCCAGTTCGTTAAATAATTGAAGAGGAACTTACCGAAGGTGAGTTATATAGAGCATGTGTTATCCTCCTCGAGCTAATTAAATTAAAAATAGGTACTCATATATTTTGGTGGGGGGGGGATTGAAATAAGTGGGTCAAGTATTTCAAACAATCCAAGGAAAGACAAGTCAATGTCCTTTCCCTATGTAGTCACCAGCTTTTATTATGGAATAATTCCCTTTTAGACAGGTGAATATCCCCTTGGATTCTAGACCCCTAATACCAAGACAAAAACATACAAATGGACACTAACATACCTTTGAATTCAATTACCTAATCAGAAAGAGAAAGAGAAAGAAGAAAGTGTGATGCACCTTATTCTATGGGTCATCCTCGCTGCTTCCGATCTGAGCTTGATCTAAAAACTCTTCAACACCACTCGATACCTGCAATGCAATGGACAACAAAAAGAAAAGAACTCCTACTCTACTTTACAATATTATACTAATCAAATTCATCTATGAAGATCGAAAATCATATGCAACGATACACAATATTGAAGGGTATAGGCCAAGTAATATTGATGATAACTTTAAAGAGATACTTACAATTTGTAGATGAAGTTGCAACAACCTCTCCAAGTCCTCCTCATCCAGCCCTTGCATGATGCTCCCAAGATCATAAGTTTGATATTCAAAAGATTCCTCCTCTTCCCCATGGAAATCCCTCATTATATAGGATTTGGAGGCTTAACCTCCATGGAGAAGATCACTCATAAGATGCACTAAAAATGGATCTCCAAGATTTTTAGGGAGAAAATATCTCTTCAAGGACTTTAGGGATAAAATATCTCTCAAGGATTTTAAGGAGGAACTATCTCTCAACTATCCATGGGATTCTCAACCTCTCCTTGAAAATAGGAAACCAAATGTGAGGTGGATTCTCACACTAAATTAATTTCCTTTTTATGAATATTAATAATTAATTCATGTGCAAATGGTATTTTGACCTTCATATAATATATTTCTCCTCCACCTTAACTAGGGATTGTGAGAAATGTTCTTTCATGGTGTCAGTGTATGTGACACTTTCATGGAACTTGCGACACTTAGGGTGAGGTACTTAAGTGTGGCATGTTGGTGTGTAACAGATTGCCCCCTAAAGTGTGAGGTAAGAAGATAAACCGATGGATGAAACACTTTAAAATTCTTCAATGCAAGGGCGTGGAGTTGGAGAACTCGGAAGAAGCTGCAAACAACCATCAAACGGTATTTCCAGTTTCCATTTCCCTCTGTTAGTCCATAATCATTCGATTCACCATCTTACATCACTTTCATGTGTCAGTTTCGTGTCAATGATGGGAGATACATCAAGGCCCTCCTTCGATGATTCTTTTCATGTCGAATTCAACACATCATCCAAGAATTAGACTTAGAAACCAGTTAGTACCTTGGGACCTACATGCCTCAATGACATGCCTCCTCGCTTATGACAATAGGTTTAAATCATTGAACTATGATGAGATGATTCCACGAGTGTTCGACGTCGGCTCATTTATTCACATTCACTGGAATGTACTAAGGTACCTTGGGAGTCATTGACATCATTGGTGATTTCCCTCGCACTTATTAATGATTTACCTTCCTTTCATCTGCCTTTATCAGTTGACCCTTTTTCCTCATCCGGTGCAGAAATCGGTGACAACATAAAAATTGACAAATGAAACAAATCTTGGGTGATCCAGGTGGATATCGATGGCCACCCACCTTTTCCAAATGGCTCAAAACGACTTTTTGGCAATTTTGGCAATTTACTATTTTTAGCAGTTTTTTCGGGTCCTAAACTTTTGGGGCCATTTTGAGGCCCTATTTTTTCTTTATCATTGTAGGCCTCGGATATATCTTTCCAACGAGCTATCATACGCCTAAAACAAAGATCGTATGCAAAAGTTACGACCCCGGGAAGTTGATGCACCAACTTACCCAAACGGGGCCCACATGACTTTTGGCGCTTCATCTCCTAGGTTTAGGTTTTTGGATGTATAGGACTTTTGGCATTCCTGTTTATTGTAAAAGGGCCTTCAGAGCCCCATTGTAACCATATTCTTGCGAATGCGAGTAGCCGTCACATCTCTTCTCAAAGATAAGCTGCCACCATTCTAGCGAGTCTTTCAGTCTATATTTTTACAGTCTTTGTACATTTATTTCATTAATAGAGATCATGTATTACTGTATATCTATGTTTATGGTTGCATCTCTGATACATTTCTGTTATATTATTGAATATGTGCGATACCTCTATGCATTTCTTTATTATATCTCCGATCTCATTTCGTGCTGAAAATAATCCGGATTAGTGGTATCAGAGCAGGCTGCTCTTGATCGTTTTTTTCAGTGCATGTACCCGACGAGGTCCGAGTATAGCAAGTTGGGTCTCGAGCTTATCTTTGTTGAAGAAAATCGCTCTCACACACCCAAGAAACCCTCAATGGCAGAAGAAAAGAAAAATGACGGAGCAGACGATCCTATCAATCTGTTGCTTGAGCAAGCTCTCACGCGACAAAGGGACGAAATGATGGAGAATTTTGCCCACATCCTTCAACGCCTGCCGATAGCATCAGGAACATCTTCATCAAGCGGCCACTTTGGAGGCACCTCGCCTCTCAAGGTATAAGTTAATTTTGATATTCCTGTATTTGAAGGACAAATAGATGCATAAGCCCTAGAAAAATGGTTAACTCTGCTAGAAGGTTATATCTCTGTTCACAATATTTCCGACAAAGAAAATATCACCTTTGCACTGCTTAAAGCTCTCCCTCATGTCAAACATTGGTGGGAAACTTACTGGGAGCAAAGTTCCACAGAGGAGTTTGGAATATATGGGGTCAATCCCACTTGGGATTTTTTTGTGGATGTGGTAAAAGAACAGTATTACCCTGTTGGCAACTATGAGGACTAGTACATGAGATGGACCACACTGCGGCAAGAGAGAGGCCAAGCAGTTTCAGAGTTCACCAATACCTTCCATACCTTGCGCACCAAGATGGGTATCAAATACTCCGAGCGAAATTTGGTTCTGAAATACCGTGGGGCTCTACACAGATACATCCAAACTGAAATGGATTTTCTAGACATCTCATCACTCGGTGCTGCTTATCGATATGCTGTTAAAATTGAGCAGAAATTTAAGCACCAGAACAAACGAGAATTTGGGTCTACAAATCCGAAACAACCAAATTATGACAAAGATGGCCCGAACAAACAGTCTCCCAAAAACCAGTCCAAGACACAGGAAAAGAAGGGTCACAGGAAGACAAAGAAGGAAACCGGAAAATGGTGTGAGTTCCACAAAATCCCTTGGCACAACACCAATGAATGTCACTCAAAACAGTCATTGATGGCTGAGATCAAAGACAAGGAGCCAAACCTTGATTTAGAATATGATTCTGAAAATAATGGTAAAAGACAGATCATCGACGCAGACCCCACTGCTATTGTTGCAACCACAACAATTCAACCAGAAGAACCAACAGATCCTGAAGAATGGGAGCGCCTTTTTCATTCACATATGTGGGTGAAGGGAACCCCGCTGCATTTTATTATTGATAGCGGAAGCCAGAAGAACCTCATCTCAGCAGAGGTCGTCAAACAATTGGGATTCTCAACAACACCACACCTGCAACCATACAACATTGGGTGGCTTCACCAAGGACGAGATCTCCGTGTCAGCCAACAGTGTCGATTATCATACGACATCCAACCCTTCAAGGATGAGGTATTATGTGATGTTGCCCCACTGGATGTCTGTGATGTTCTCTTGGGCCAACCATATATGTGGAGACGCCATGATATTTATGAGTCTCGACCCCGTAGTGTCATTGTTACTTTGGGGGGTCATCTCTACAGAATACCAGAGGTAGTTGCGACTACTGTTCCATCTAAAAATTTTCGCAAGGTAGTATCTCATACTACAAAATTCAACTTCTTCACAATTTGTTCAAAAGGAGAACAAAAGGACACTGCAACCACTACAGCCTTGCCCCAAGCACCTTCTATCCAACAGAAGCAGGTCGACAAGGCTACCAAAAAGTGCAAAGATTCCTTCTGCACATCGTCCTCTCATGTATCTCGACTTGATGAGTAGCCTCAACCGCAACAGGTTCGTGACAGATTTACACAAACTGAGCAACGCGATGTCTCCAGCAAGACAAGCAGCTCACCAAGATGCAGATTCAACAAATGCTTTTCCCTCTCCCCCAGAAACTCAACGCAATGGAGACCATTGATTCCTAAGGAGGTAGAATTGATCCAGGTGGATATCGGTGGCCACCCACCTTTTCCAAATGGCTCAAAACGACTTTTTGGCAATTTTGGCAATTTACTATTTTTAGTAGTTTTTTCGGGTCCTGAACTTTCGGGGCCATTTTGAGGCCCTAAACGATGTTTTTTTGGGTATGTATATTTTTCAAATTAGCATATACAATACTATTTTGTCTCGAGAATTGTAGGCCTCAAATAGATCTTTCCAACGAGCTATCATATGCCTAAAACGAAGATCGTATGCAAAAGTTACAACCCCGGGAAGTTGATGCACCAACTTACCCAAACGGGGCCCACATGACTTTTGGCCCTTCATTTCCTAGGGTTAGGTTTTTGGATGTCTAGGAATTTTGGCATTCCCGTTTATTGTAAAAGGGCCTTCAGAGCCCCATTGTAGCCATCTTCTTGCGAATGTGAGTAGCCATCACATCTCTTCTCAGAGATAAGCTGCCACCATTCTAGCGAGTCTTTCACTCTGTATTTTTACAGTCTCTGTACATTTCTTTCATTAA
>JZKD02S2444446.1:215465-240441 GCA_000966675.3 Picea glauca | reverse complement strand
ATCACAGCCATGACAATTGAATCAATTTCTTCTATTAACTCAATATCTGTACATGGGGATTTTCCACCAGCTCTCTGCCTGTTCTTCTTCCTTCTCCTCAATGCTACTGCTGATCCTGATTCTACCACTACTCAATAATACAAAGGAGGGTGTCTTTATCCCGTTTTCCCTCTCAAAAGCTAAATTGTCAAATCTAAACTTAATGATCCTATCTACTTGCACTAAATCTACTCTCTCTGCATTAAATCTAATAAGTGCCTCTGCTGTACAAGGACGAGAGCTTATCTGCTCGCGGTCTATTTCAGTATACAAGTACGCCTAAATATGGAGGCTTTTATGTAAACGGCGGCGCTCATAAAAAATGGTTAAAACCGTGATGTTGGTGTCACCCTGTGGTCTTTTCTTTTCTCTAAGTACAGCTTCGCATGACGAGGTGCGGATGCTCCTGCATCAATGTGTTATCCTCCTCGAGCTCATTAACTTAAAAAGAGACACTTGTTGAGGAAAATATATGAAATAATCTTACTCAATAATTTTCGATCTTGCTTGGCTAAGGCAAGACAGACGGGAATATCACCCTATGTTTATAGCCTCAAAAGTTGTTTCCTAATCCACAAGTATTAGTTACAAGGGCTTAGGTTGATTTTTTAAAAATAGAAGATTGCTGTGAAATTCAACATTTTTATATAATTTTTGGAATATAACAAATGCAAAAATAAATGTGGAGACAAAAGAAAAAATACCAAGTCACATATCAACATAGATGAGACAGAATAACAATCGCTTATTTCATTCCAAGAAATCAAAAGAATCGTGTTCTTTACAAAAATCCCCGAGGGAGTTTGGACCAAAGTCAAACTTAGATGTCCCCGATGAAAACCATACAAAAGGACTTCCGACAGAAAGTAAAAAACTGAACTTTAAAAGATGGATCATCTTGCCACAAATTGTTGCCCACTCAACTCTGCACAATATCCTTTATCAGTCATGAAATTTATTTCATAAACAGACAATTCTACACATACTATCAAAGATAGATCAACACCTCTGAAAACAAGTGTCTGAATGATGTAATTCAACTTGAATCTTGATGTCTACAATAGGACCCTGCTATCATAAAAGAGAATTAGGCTTTTAATGAATTGAATAATGAATGAAAACTGAACTATCTTAATAAAACTCAAGAGAAAACCTTACTATGCTTTCTCCTTCTATTCTCCTCTTGTTCTTCCTCGCCATTTTTCTTTTATGCATCCCAAATTAGTTGAAGTAGTTCAACTACTTCTTTTAGTTAAGTTAGCTAAAACTCAACTAACTTTTAGTTAGGGGAAGAATTAATATAATAATAATAAGGGTCTTTTAATAAATAATAACTAGTAGGTGGGACCCCTTATGACTCTCTTTAGTTACTTAACAAAATAAACATAACTAGTCAATCAATCGAACATATCCCTCCTTGTGGCTCCCATAATCATTATCTTAATTTAAAAATTAAATATCAATGATATTTTAAACCATATCCAAACATATAATATCCAAAATATCCAAAAATAGTATGTTGTCCAAAAACTTCAATAGTCAACTGTTCTCAACAAATCAACAATAAAATATCCTCAAAAACCATATTTCCCACTTTGGGAGGCAATTTTCCCTTTGTTGTTGTTGTCTCCCCTTGACCTTCCTGAATTAGCCTTAGGCTGTGTGGAGTCTTTGGGATTGATCTCACTGATGACATGAGAACATTCATCTCTCAAGTGCCGAGGGATGAAACAAATTTGGCTAAATCACTTGAGGAAGAGGAGGGGGAAACAACAACTTTTCCTTTGTCATGCGTGTGGTGGGCTTCAGTTTTGAGTCTTTTTCTTGCGTGGGAAGATTGTACATGTGAGTGTGCAGAGGTAATTTGTACATTCAGGTTAACCGGTGGAGGAGGAGCAGGTGGAGACAAATTGGGCCAGCCACGATGTTGGGAGACTGTTGGGTGAAGAATCTCCTATCATCCGTCATTCTTAGGGACTTCAGGTTGCAATGAAACATGAGGGGGGACAAGGATACCAGGGACATGGTGGGGTTGTAAGGGAGGTCTTTTTGGCCTAGGTTAGACTACTCCTTGTCTAATCCAATTGAAAAATACAGCTTGGAAGAGTTGGTTTAACTCTTGTGGATCTGCATCAAAATGTATCGAGAATCTTGGCCTTCTAGGTCCTCTATTCCAATTCCCTCTGCCCCTATTATTTTGGTGATGGCTTCTTCTACTAAAGAAGCTCATCCTGTATACAACGTTTATTAGCAACTAGCTTCTTAAACAAAATATACATCACATCTCTTTAATATGAAACAAATTTTGGCTCAAAAATCACATTAGACCCATGCAATCCAATCCATAAAATTTATTTAATACTTGTCAATGGGAAGGGGGTGAATAAGGGTTATGGGATATCTGAGGGGGTTGTAATGAGCGAAAAAGTGATAAAATGGAAGGGAGTAAGAACATGATTACTGCTCAACAAATTATTAAACAATCGATTGTGTTACAATAACAAAATCATATCAGATGTGATCCATCTTTGTGTTAGTTTTTAATTGTTGTAATACAAAGTTTTTATTTAATTTTAATTTAATTTTAAGAACAGGGTGTGCAAAGTGAATCTGGGATTGTGAGGGGATTCGTAATGAGCGAAAAAGTGAAAAAATGACAGGGGATTTAATGGATATTGTTCATAAAACAAATTAAATAATCAATAATCATAACTCTGTATTAAAATCAATCCAAAGAGCACCAACATTCATTGTTTCTCAATTGTATACAAACTGCTTGTTGTTCCAATAATTAAATTTCCTAGAATTCCTTAATTCATAACAATCTGTGCAATCATACCTTATATATATAAAAAAAACCTTTCCATTCAACAGTCATGTTTAATAAAACGTTGATCCTTTCTTTCTGTTTTTTTTTTCCTTTTTTAAAAAATAATCAAAAAATGCACAACAATATGCTCGACATCTATCCCTGATAATCCATAATGCACCATGATAATAAATAACATGCATTGTTTACCAATAAACAATCGGGCCCAATTAAAATATACACAGATCTCTTTTCAAACGTGAACAAACTTCAAAATATGTCTGATTATACACAGTCTTTATCATATCAATCAAAAAAACAAAATTCAACCAAAACATAAAACCCGATTCTTATCATTGTGGATATAACTTCCTCCTAAAACAATTGGTAGTATGTGCGATGTTCCAATATAATATATGAAGCGAACATAACTAACTACACACAGGCATCATTTTTTAAACTTGTCATAACCCTGATCAAGCTTACCAAAACCACACAGGTGTTTCCATTTGCAATCAAGACCACGCTAGTTAAAACACAGTGAGAGAAAACATAACGAAAAGGAAGACAACCCTCGACTGTATCCAAGTGTATGTTTCATTCTTATTCCAACAATTTTACTATACAAGGACAAGGCAGAGACTTGGCGAGAGAGCATGTGTTTTAAAGACCTCCATAACCATTTCACTGAGACTCAATACTTGACAACCCCAGAAGGTGCCCGAGGTGAGCAAAGACAATGGAGTCTAAATCAATCTCTATCAAAATCAAATGCAGGGAAGCAACAAGAGTTCGTTCATCCTTAAACAACAACACAGAGAGATAAAGGTCTTCCGATAATTTTATCAACCACAAAAAAAAATACCTTTCGAAAAAGACACAACAGTGAGCCACACAGTCTTACTTATTACTTCAAGTCCTGGATGGAACCAATGGTTAACACCCGAGGAGAGAAAAGATAGGAAAATTAAGATAACCTAGTGCACACGGTGTGTTTAACACTTGCAGAGGAGAGACGATGGATAATATAACAGTGGCAGTTATTATAAAAAAACACAAAGATATAACATCCCTTTCCAATCATTAAGAGCCGAACAACTTGACAACAACACCAGTGAGGACACAATCTTCCCTTTGATAGAACACTTAGAGACAACTTGTATCAATCCACAAACATACATGCATGTATTAACATTAGGGCCAACCAAGACTGGATCTTGGGATACTTCGGTGAAAAGATAGTAAGAATGGGCCAACGACCACGACTCAGGGTTTAAAGAAAAAACACAACAACTGTTGGCAATTCCTCTCTGCCTGGGTAAGGGTTACCACCATGACTGTGAGGGAACAAGTTAACCAACAATAATACACAGAACAAAACCCTCCATCATCAACGCAGAGCCATATTGTACCACCATTCACTTATTATTTCACAGAGACCCATCATGATACTAAACCGACCGAGCAAACAACAAATGTGCAACTTAACATGCCCATTCCTTTGATTTCAATCCTAAAAATTTTACAATCGTCAAAGAGAGCCATAACACACATCTACACAGTCGAAATTCTCAAGAACACACAGAATCCAAACATCATTGAGCCATTATTTGGTTCATACAACAGAGAATACATCATGGATGGAGAGAAAAAGAATGATACCTGTGGAAAAACATTTAAATGGAGAGTTGGTCGAGCCTTCTTTCTTCCAAGAGCCTGAAAATGAAGAGCTTCACAACCAACAGAGTGAAAAATGCAACAATGGAACAATGATAGGGTGACGGGTGATAGGGAAAGTATGGAGTGACGTGCAGTAAATGCACGTCACTTCCATCATCTGGACCATTCAATTCAAAGTACAAGACAACCCAATAAGCATCACATTCACCAACAATTAAACCATATAACCAATGCCTATTCAATGCCAAACCATCGTGAAATATGTGACAATATCCATTGCATAGTGCACCACCCAATATAATTTACATGTTAACCCTTGCCATAACTCCATGCCATAATACATATTAAAAATGATATATGTGCCTCCATTCCAATCACATGAAATTCACATAGTCCACTAACCAACAAATAGCATAATAGTTAGGACTAACACTAATATCCCTTAACTTTTCCATTCAAACTTGCATATAGTCTTTTATTGTAGCTCAAACATATAACTTATTTCCCTTTGTTACACTTTAGGATCTTTTCATAGGTTTTTTTCTTTGTTTTCATCATGCTACCATTAGAATAGCCTTTTTACACATGTGGTCAGGTAATCAACATAAGAATTAGTAACAAAGTTGTAACATAGCAGTTGTAACAACATCACCCTCATAGCCATATAACATGTTCAATGTCATGAATGATTACCAAGAGTGTTCCACAATAATACATTATCCACTTATTATCATGTCAATATGAAATTAAGATTGCATCGTAAAAAATGTAGGACTGTGTAGGCATCATAAAAAACAACAACAAAACATGTGTAATATGTTTATCCTTGCACCTCTAGTCTGCAAGGGGGTCCCACCTACTAGTATTATATTATTAGCATAGTTAAATAATAGCGCTTTTAGCAATACTTTGTAGCGAAATTCATAGTTATGATTTTAATCGTCAACAACACTCATCTATCTGAGTGGGGGGGAAATTGAAAGAATTGGGTCAAGTATTTGAGATGATCAAAGGAAAGACAAGTCAATGTCCTTCCCTAGTGGAGTCGCCAACTTTTGTTATGGAATAATTCCCCTGTGGACATGCGAATATCCCCTTGGATTCTACACCCCTAATACCAAGATAGAAACATACAAATAGACACTAACATCCCTTTGAATTCAATTACCTACTCATAAAGAGAAAGAGAAGGAACAAAGTGTGATGCACCTTATTCCGTGGTTCGTCTTCGCTGCCTCCGATCTGAACTTGATATCCAAACTCTTCAACACCACTCAATATGTGCAATGCAATGAACAACATAAAAGAAAAGAACTCCTACTCTACTCTACAAGATTAGACTAATCAAATTCATCTATCAAGATCGACAATCATATGCAACAATACAAAATATTGAAGGGAATAGGCCAAATAATATTAATGAGAACTTTAAAGAGATACTTACAATCTGTAGATGAAATTGCAACAACCTCTCCAAGTCCTCCTCGTCCAGCCCTTGCACCATGCTCCAAAATCATAAGTTTGATATCCAAAATATTCATCCTCTTCTCCATGGAAAGCCCTCATTATATAGGATTTGGAGGCTTAACCTCCATGGAGAAGATCACTCATGAGATCCACCAAAAAGGGATCTCCAAAATTTTTAGGGAGAAAATATCTCTTCACGGATTTTAGGGAGAAAATATCTCTCAAGGATTTTAAGGGGGAAATATCTCTCAACTATCCATGAGATTCTCAACCTCTCCTTGAAAATAGGAAATCAAATATGAGGTGGACTCTCACACTAAATTAATTTCCTTTTTATGAATATTAATAATTAATTCATGTGCACATGGTATTTTGACCTCCATATAGTATATTTCTCCTCCAGCTTGACTAGGGATTGTGACAAATGTTCTTTCATGGTGTCGGTGTATGTGACACTTTCATGACACTTGTGACACTTAGGGTGAGGTACTTGAGTGTGGAATTTTGGTGTGGAACAGATTTCCCCCTAGAGTGTGAGTTAAGAAGAGAAACTGATGGCTGAAACACTTCACAATTCTTCAATGCAAGTGTGTGGAGTGGGAGAACGTGGAAGAAGCTGCAAACAACCATTAAACAATATTGCCAGATTCCATTTCCCGATGTCAGTCCATACTCATTCGATTCACCATATTACATCACTTTCATGTGTCGATTTTGTTTCTATGATGGGGGATACATCAAGGCCCTCCTTCGACGAGTCTTTTCTTGTCAACTTCAACACATCATCTGGGAATTAGAATTAGAAACCAGTTAGTACCTTGGGACCTACATTCCTCAATGAAAGGCCTCCTTTCTTCCAACAATATGTTTACATCATTGACCTCTGATCACATGATTCCATGAGTGTTCGACGTCAGGTCATTTATTCACATTCGTTGGAATGTACTAGGGTACCTTGGGAGTCATTGACATCATTGGTGATTTCCCTCGCACTTGTTAACGATTTACCTTCCTTTCATCCACCTTTGTCAGTTGATGATTTTTCCTCATCCGGTACAGAAATCAGTAACAATATAAGCATCGACGAATGAAACGAATCTTGGGGGGGGCATGTCTACAGCCTTTGATTATCATTCTGGAGTTAAGCCACTAGGTTTTCAAGTTGCAAGAAGAGTACCAACCATCCACGGGTATCCCTCAAAACCTTTGGAAATTACGTTGGGAAATTACAAGCATAGTTTAATTTTATTTCAAGCTTGTGTAAAAATGAAACCAATTCTGAGCTTAGTATTTAGTGTAAATATTATACAAAAATGGAACCCCCTCGACTTTCCTTTAAGCTCTTTTCAAGAACTCTAAACATGAAACGATTGTCGAGTGATATTGCTTCATTTTAAACTCGATAAAAGGTTTGAAACAACATCTTTCGAGTAATAATTTATCTCTTTTTCGAACCTCGAAGACTAAAATTATGAAAAAGGACAACCCTGGAGTCACCTTTAAGTTATTTTTAGACTCTTTAAACATGAAAAACCATTGATTTTTCCTTCTCTGGACTCTCTAAACTACACATTGAAGGACCCATCTTGCAACGAACCCTTACTTATTCCAGTTCATTAAATAAAGGAAGAGGAACTTACCAAAGGTGAGTTATATCGTGCATGTGTTATCCTCCTCAATCTCCTTAAATTAAAAAGAGGTACACATATATCTGTGTGGGGATAAATTGAAAGAAGTGAGTCAAGTATTTGAGACGATCCAAGGAAATACATGTCAATGTCCTTCCCCAGTGGATTCGCCAACTTTTGTTATGGAATAATTCCCCTACAGACAGGTGAATATCCCCTTGGATTCTAGACCCCTAATACCAAGACAGAAACATACAAATGGACATTAACATCCCTTTGAATTCAATTACCTAATTAGAAAGAGAAAGAGAAGGAAGAAAGTGTGATGCAACTTATTATGTGGTTCATCCTCGCTGCCTCCAATCTGAGCTTGATCTCCAAACTCTTCAACACCACTTGATACCTACAATGCAATGGATAGCAAAAAGATAAAGAAGTCCTACTCTACCCTACAAGATTAGACTAATAAAATTTATATATCAAGATCAACAATCATATGAAACAATACACAATCTTGAAGGGAATAGTCCAAGTAATATTGATGAGAAATTTAAAGAGATACTTACAATCTGTAGATGAAGTTGCAACAACCTCTCCAAGTCCTCCTCGTCTAGCCCTTGCACGATTCTATCTAGATGATAAGTTTGATATCCAAAATCTTCCTCCTCTTCTCCATGGAAAACCCTCATTATATAGGATTTGGAGACTTAACCTCCATGGAGAATATCATTCATAAGATCCACTAAAAAGGGATCTCCAAGATTTTTAGGGAGAAAATATCTCTTCAAGGACTTTAGGGAGAAAATATCTCTCAAGGATTTTAAGGAGGAAATATCTCTCAACCATCCACAGGAAACCAAATGTGAGGTGTATTCTCACACTAAATTAATTTCCTTTTTATGAATATTAATAATTAATTCATGTGCACATGGTATTTTGACCTTCATATAATATATTTCTCCTCCACCTTGTCTAGAGATTGTGACAAATGTTCTTTCATGGTGTCAGTATATGTGACACTTTCATGGTGTTAGTGTATGTGACACTTTCATGACAATTGAGACACTTAGGTTGAGGTTCTTAAGTGTGCCATTTTGGTGTGTAATAGATTGCTCCCTAAAGTGTGAGGTCAAAAGAGAAATTGATGGCCGAAATAGTTTACAATTATTCAATGCAAGGGTGTGGAGTTGGAGAACATGGAAGAAACTACAAACAACTATCAAACTGTATTGCCAGTTTCCATTACCCTGTGTTATTCCATACTCATTCGATTCACCATCTTACATCACTTTCCTGTGTCAGTTTCATGTCGATGATGGGGGATACATCAAGGACCTCCTTCGACAAGTCTTTTCTTTTCGACTTCAACACATCATCTGGGAATTAGACTTAGAAACTAGTTATTACCTTGGGACCTACATGCCTCAATGGCAAGCCTTCTCTATTTTTATGGTAGATTTACATCATTGACCTCTGATCGGATGATTCCACGAGTGTTCGACTTCAACTCATTTATTCACACTCGTTGGAATGTACTAGGGTACCTTGGGAGTCATTGACATCATTGGTGATTTCCCTCGCACTTGTTAATGACTTACCTTCCTTTCATCTGCCTTTGTTAGTTGACCCTTTTTCCTCAACCGATACAGAAATCGATGACAATATAAGCATCAACGAATGAAACAAAGCTTAGCGGGGCATGTCTCTAGCCTTTGATTATAATTATGGAGCTAAGCCACTATCTTTTCAAGTTGGGGGCAGAGTACCAACCATCCATGGGTATCTCTCAAAACCTTTAAAAATAAAGTAGGGAAATTACAAGCATAATTTATTTTTATTTCAATCTTGTGTAAAAATGAAACCAATTCTGAGCTTAGTCTATATTGTAAAGGTTATACGAAAAAGGAACCCTCTGGAATTTCCTTTAAGCTCTTTTCAGACTCTCTAAACATGAAAAGATTGTCGAGTGAGATTGATTCATTTCACACTCGATAAAAGGTTTGAAAGGGCATCTTTCACGTAATAGTTTATCTCTTTTTCAGAGCTCGAAGACTAAAATTACAAAAAAGGACAACCCTGGAGCCACCTTTAAGTTCTTTTCAGACTCTTTAAACATGAAAAACCACCGATTTTTCCTTCTTTGGACTCGTTAAACTACACATTGAAGTACCCATATGGGAACGAACCCTTACTTCTTCTAGGTGGTTAAATAAAGGAAGAGGAACTTACCGAAGGTGAGTTATATCGATCATGTGTTATCCTCCTCGAGCTCATTAAATTAAAAATAGGTACTCATCTATATGGGTGGGGGAAAAATTGAAAGAAGTGGGTCAATTATTTGAGATGATCCAAGGAAAGACAAGTCAATGTCCTTCCACAATGGAGTCGCCAACTTCTGTTATTGAATAATTCCCCTGCGGCCAGGTGAATATCCCCTTGGATTATAGACCTCCAATACCAAGACAAAAACATACAAATGGACACTAACATCCCTTTGAATTCAATTACCTAATCAGAAAGAGAAAGAGAAGGAAGAAAGTGTGATGCACCTTATTCCATGGTTCGTCCTTGCTGCCTCTGATCTGAGCTTGATCTCCAAACTCTTCAGCACCACTTGATACCTGCAATGCAATGGACAACAAAAAGGCAAATACCTCCTACTCTACTCTACGATATTAGACTAATCAAATTCATCTATCAAGATCAACAATCATATGCAACAATACAAAATCTTGAAGGGAATAGACCAAGTAATATTTATGAGAACTTTAAAGAGATACTTAAAATCTGTAGATGAAGTTGCAGCAACCTCTCCAAGTCCTCCTCGTCCAGCCCTTGCACGATGCTCCCAAGATCATAAGTTTGATATCCAAAAGCTTCCTCCTCTTCTCCATGGAAATCCCTCATTATATAGGATTTGGAGGCTTAACCTCGAGGGAGAAGATCACTCATAAGATCCACTAAAAAGGGATCTCCAAGATTTTTAGGGAGAAAATATCTCTTCAAGGATTTTAGGGAGAAAATATCTCTCAAGGATTTTAAGGAGGAAATATCTCTCGACCATCCATGAGATTCTCAACCTCTCCTTGAAAATAGGAAACCAAATGTGAGGTGGATTCTCACACTAAATTAATTTCCTTTTTATGAATATTAATAATTAATTCATGTGCACACGGTATTTTGACATTCATATAATATATTTCTCCTCCACCTTGACTAGGGATTGTGACAAATGTTCTTTCATGGTGTCAAGGTATGTGACACTTTCATGACATCTGTGACACTAAGGGTGAGGTACTTAAGTGTAGAATTTTGGTGTGTAACATATTTCCCCCTAAAGTGTGTGGTCAGAAGAGAAACTGATGGTCGAAACAATTTACAATTCTTCAATGTAAGGGTGTGGAGTTGGAGAACCCGGAAGAAGTTGCAAACAACCATCAAACAATATTTCTTGTTTCCATTTCCCTGTGTCAGTCCATACTCATTCGATTCACCCTCTCACATCACCTTCCTGTGTGAGTTTGGTGTTGATGATGGGGGATACATCAAGGCCCTCATTTGATGATTCTTTTCCTATTGACTTCAACACATCATCCGAGAATCAGACTTAGAAACCAGTTAGTACCTTGGGACCTACATCCCTTAATGGCAGGCCTCCTCGCTTCCGACAATAGGTTTACATCATTGACCTCTGATCAGATGATTCCATGAGTGTTCGACGTCAGCTCATTTATTCACATTCCTTGGAATGTACTAGGGTAACTTGGGAGTCATTGACATCATTGGTGATTTCCCTCACACTTGTTAACGATTTACCTTCCTTTCATCCGCCTTTATCAGTTGACCCTTTTTTCTCATCCGGTACAGAAATCAGTGACAATATAAGCATTAATGAATGAAACGAAGCTTGGGGGGCATGTATCCAGCCTTTGATTATCATTCTGGAGTTAAGCCACTAGATTTTCAAGCTGGGGGCAGAGTACCAACCATCCATGAGTATCCCTCAAAACCTTTGGAAATTACGTTGGGAAATTACAAGCATAGTTTAATTTTGTTTCAAGATTGTGTAAAAATGAAACCAATTCTGAGGTAAGTATTTAGTGTAAAGGTTATACGAAAAATGAACCCCCTTGAGTTTCATTTAAGTTCTTTTCAGACTCTCTAAACATGAAAAGATTCTCGAGTGATCTTGCTTCCTTTCACACTCGATAAACGGTTTGAAAGGGCATCTTTTGAGTCATATTTTATCTCTTTTTCAGACCTTAAAGACTAAAATTATGAAAAATGACAACCCTGGAGTCGCCTTTAAGTTCTTTTCAGACTATTTAAACGTGAAAAACCACCGATTTTTCCTTCTCTGGACACATTAAGCTACACATTGAAGGACCCGTATGGGAACAAACCCTTACTTCTTCCAGTTCATTAAATAAAGGAAGAAGAACTTATCGAAGGTGAGTTATATCGACCATGTTTTATCTTCCTCAAGCTCGTTAAATTAAGAAGAGGTACTCATCTATTTGGGTGGGGGAAAAATCAGAATAAGTGGGTCAAGTATTTGAGACGATCCAAGGAAAAACAAGTCAATGTCCTTCCCAAGTGGAGTCGCCAATTTCTGTTATGGAATAATTCCCATGCGGATAGGTGAATATCCCCTGGGATTCTAGACCCCTAATACCAAGACAAAAACATACAGATGGACACTAACATCCCTTTGAATTGAATTACTAATAAAAAAGAGAGAGATAAGGAATAAAGTGTGATGCACCTTATTCTATGGTTCATCCTCGTTGCCTCCGATCATAGCTTGATCTCCAAACTCTTCAGCACCACTAGATACCTACAATCTAATGGAAATCAAAAAGACAAAGAACTCCTACTCTACTCTACGATATTAGACTAGTCAAATTCATTTATCAAGGTCAACAATCATATGCAACAATACACAATCTTGAAGGGAATAGGCCAAGTAATATTGATGAGAACTTTAAAGATATACTTACAATTTGTAGATGAATTTGTAGCAACCTCTCCAAGTCCTCCTCGTCCAGCCCTTGCATGATGGTCCTAAGATCATAAGTTTGATATCCAAAAGCTTCCTCCTCTTCTCCATGGAAATCCCTCATTATATAGGATTTGGAGGCTTAACCTCGATGGAGAAGATCACTCATAAGATCTGCTAAAAAGGGATCTCCAAGATTTTTAGAGAGAAAATATCTCTTCAAGGATTTTACGGAGAAAATATCTCTCAAGGATTTTAAGGAGGAAATATCTCCCAACCATCCATGAGATTCTCAACCTCTCCTTGAAAATATGAAACCAAATGTGAAGTGGATTCTCACACTAAATTAATTTCCTTTTTATGAATATTAATAATTAATTCATGTGCACATGGTATTTTGACCTTCATATAATATATTTCTCCTCCACCTGGACTAGGAATTGTGACAAATGTTCTTTCATGGTGTCAGTGTATGTGACACTTTCATGACACTTGAAACACTTAGGGTGAGGTACTTAAGTGTGGAATTTTGGTGTGTAACAAACACGTGTCATGTCCCATATTTCCTCCTGTGTCCTTGGACATTGTTCAACAGTCAGATTTTCTCCCATAGCAATTGTCACCTTCACAGGTTTTCAATATTGCATGTTGAAGCGTTTCAAGATTGTTTCAATGCACTTTGTTTGGTTCAACCAGATATTTCTAGCTTCTTGATCTCTCTTAATCTCCATTCCCAAAATGAATTTCACTACATCGAGATCCTTCATATCGAACTTGGAATATAGTTGTTTTTTCTCCTCCTTTATTGCGTTCATTTCGTTTCCAATTAGTAACATGTCGTCAACATACAAATCTAGATATATGAAACACCCACCTTCTTCTTTGAAATATATGCAATGATTGACTTTGCTTCTCACAAACCCCAAGCTAAGGATGTATGCATCAAACTTTTGGTACCACATCCTTGGTGATTTCTTTAGACTATAAAGGGATATTTTCAGTTTGCACACCAGATCTTTCTTTCCCTTGAGTACAAATCCTTCCGATTGTTTCTTGTAGATTTCCTCTTCCAGTTCCCTGTATATGAATGTTGTCTTCACATCCATCTGTTCTATTTGTAGATAAAATGTTGCAACCAGAGATACTAATACTCTAATGGAAGTTAATTTTGCAACAGGGGAAAAAATCTCACCGGAGTCGAATCCTTCAACTTGGTAATGTCCTTTCGCTACCAGTAAAGATTTAAATTTGTCGAATTTACCTGTTGCATTCATATTCTTCTTGAATACCCATTGGCTACCAAAAGGCTTTCTTCCACTAGGTAATTTGACTAAGTCCCATTCCTCATTTTTGTGAAAGGATTCCATCTCTTCGACCATGGAGTCCTTCTAAAGTTTTCCCTATGTTGAGTCGACTGCCTCCCCGACCGACTTTGGCTTGTCGTTGGCGGCAGTTAACACAAATGTGGAATGGAATTCGAGTGGACTATACCTTTCGATTGGTTTTCTTAATTGTTCTAGTCTCCTTACAACCGGGGTCGGTTTTTCCACCTCTCCTTCTGATTCAGTCGACTCATCTGAATCATATTCTTTGTTCCTCAGTTCAAACAACACCTTCTTTTGATTATTCTCGTTATAAACAATTTATTCATGCTCGGACTTACTTTCGAATTCTCTGAAGACCAAATCTCGATTATACACTTTTTTTCTTGATGTAGGATCCCAAAGGTTATATCCTTTCATTCCTTCTTTGTATCTAATGAAGATACACTTGATTTCCTTCTTGTCCATATTGCTCCTCTTTTCCTTGGGAACATGCACATATGCATCACAAAAAAATACTTTGAAATTTGAAACCGAAGGCTTCTTACCCGACTATACCTCATGTGGATTTATGTCGACTAACGCCGATGAATGAGACATATTCAATATATTTTTTTCAATGTTGACTACCTCCGCCCATAATTCTTGTGCGAGCCCAACACCACCAGGCATGCTCCTTGCCTTGTCCATTAATGTTTTGTTCATTCTCTCAACAACTCCATTTTATTATGGGGTAGATAGTGTGGTATTTTGGTGTGTTATGCCACATTGTTTTCAGAAATGATCAAATTATTTTCTACATAATTCACCACCGTTGTTAGTTCTGAATACCTTAATCTTCTTTTATGTCTTATTTTCTACAAGAGATTTAAACTCTTTGAATTTCTAAAAAACCTTTGATTTCTTCCTCGGGAAATATATCCATGTCTTCTTGGAAAAATCGTCTATGAAAAACATCTATGAACCAATTCAAGAATCTCATTTTCCCTTGTCGCTCTAGATGAGAACCTCACCCTACTTTTTTTTCCATATATACAATGTTCACAAAAGTTGACTTCTAAATTACATCCAGGAAAGTCTTCGACCATACCTTTGTTATGCATAGCTTGAAGTCTTTTTTCTACAATGTGTCCCATCCTCTCATGCCATAGCATGGTCGGGTCATCTTTATGATGAGTTGTCGAGTTAGTTTGAATTGAATGAGCCTGAGTTGAGTCAAGTCAAGTCGAATTTGAGTTAACTTTAGGAACAATGATGTTGTTGCATTCAGTCAAGTCGAAACTCCCTAGTAACTTGTATAGGGTTGCAATCTGAACTCCTTTCATTAAGACCATCACACCTCTAACCATCTTTCAAAAATCCTTCTGAAATAGAGTGTGAACCCATGCATCACACATCTTGTTGAAATATATTAGGTTTCTTTCCAAACCTGGAATGTGTAGCACACCTAGAAGGGTTCTACTCCTCCCATCCTACAATATCAACCGAAATCTTCCTCATCCAACAATTTTGGTTGTCGATTCATCCCCCAAGAACATGTCCCCTCCTTCATATTGTTCATATTTGCAGGACCATTCTTTATGTGGTGTCATATGATAGGATTGTCCCGAGTCGATCAACCAAACATCCTTATTCGACTGTGTACTGGTCGACGTGAGGTACACATCACCTCCCTTATCCAGAGCCGTCTTTCTCTCAATCGACTGCTTCTCGTCGGATCATGTACTGACTTCCATTTCCTTCAACTTGCAGTCCCTTTTGTAATGCCTAGATTTACTGCATTTCCAACATCTTCTTGTCAACTGAATAGGTGATTCAAATCTACCATTCGACTTAGACTTTCTACTGCATAATTTGCCTTTATCTTTGTCAATCGATCAACCTTTCATCACTAAAGAATCTTTGGTCGATCCTTCCATGTTCTTCCTTCTCATTTCTTTTGATAGTAGAGATGCATCCACATCTTCTACCGCTAATGTGGTTGTATTACTCCCTATAGCCATGACTAAACTATCCCAGGAGTCTGGCAAAGAACATAATAGGCTAATACATTTCTCCTCCTCAATGATTTTAATATTCATAGAAGATAACTGGCTTATAATAGCATTAAATGAATTTATATGCTTAGTCATCGAACTTCCCTGACTCATCTTAAAAAAATACAGTTTCTTTCTGAGAAACAACTTATTTATCAGGTATTTTGATTAGTACAAGCTCCCTAACTTGTCCCACAGTTTCTTGGTTGAATATTCACCTGAGACATTCAATAGTACTGAATCTGCAAGACAAATTCAAATCGTACTTCTTTCTCTTCTCTCGAGTTTCTCCCATTCTATCGTCGACATACATGTTAGCATGGTACCTGGATAGACTTTTGTTCATTGTTCTTGATCTATAAGGAGATCTTCAATTTTAAGCTTCTAAAGCTCAAAATTCTGGCCATTGAATTTTTCAATCTCTATTATTGACTGCTCGCCATTCTTTAACATAGTCTTTAAATATTCTTGACTTACGACTCTTATTAAAGCTAGGGTTTAGCTAAGATCCAAGTTTGTTACACCAAGATATGATACCACATGTTAGGAAATGAGTAACACTTCCACGCTAAACCTAGAAGAAGAGAGGAAGAAATATTTAATCAAGAAAGTAAATGACAAAGCAAACAAACCATACAGAGATATTTTACCATAGAAACCCAAACCGGGAAAACCAAAATTCCTTGATCATTTTTATCTCTTGTTCTCTTATTCATTTAGAATTAAAGGTTACATGTCTAACCTTGGTCCACACCTAAGACACAATCAACATCATACCCTCTTGCTTTACATAAGAACAACCTTGTATCCAATTCAACTTACATCTACATGAACAACAACCTCTACGATTATTGATTCTTGGCGATTAACCATTCATCATCTTTTACAACTTTACAACATGCCTTCTTTATAGGATATACAATAGGAAAATACCTAAATAAAAGTCGCCCAAAAATGGTTACAGATCCACACAGATCATTGGCTACAAATCTCACAAATCTTAGGATTATGTTACAGTCGACTACCAGTCAACCTTCATTCGGTCTTCAGTCGATTGCCACATGCCCATCTGTCTACCTCTTGTCGGTTGAACTCTTCAACTTGTTGTTGATGTATTTACCACTTTGAACCACCTCGACCTTCCACTTCGAATTTACCCGGTCGAACCACCTCGACCTTCGACTTGTTGTTGATTCCTTCGACTTCGATTCTGAGTCGATCCACCTCAACTGGACTTTCACTACAAAGAACACAAAAACCCAACAATTTTCGGCTTCTGGTTTGGGTTCCAAGATTCTGAGAGGGAGTGTCTATTTTTAGTAAGTCACCCAACCAAGTTTTCTTATCATCTTTCATCATTGGGATCACTCATGCACAACCAGTTTTTAGTTTCAATGCATTTCGATCATTCCCGTAATTTGGGAGCAATATTGAGCATTATTTAATTAATGTCACTAAGGGTGTTATTTAAATTGAATTATCTAAGGGGGGAAACTTAGTGTTATGAACCAGGCTCGTTGGAACCGAGATACAAAGCTTTAAATGTTGGGATGTTGCAAAGTGACTTCCAGTACCCGAAAATGTTTTAAAATAAGATAAATCACTTTTTGGGAGTTAAAAGGTTTAATAAATTAAAGGTGAAATAAGTGACTTTGGAGAAATATTAAAGGGATATTTTATAAAGTCATTTTATATTATTTAATTGAGCGGAAAAGGTAAAAAGGGGATAAAAGAGAGATTGGAGCTCATTTTCTCATTATTCATGGTCATTTTATCAAAATTGGATTTAGAGAGTCTCATAGCTTTTGTTGGTTTAGGCGCCTAAAAACCTTGAGCGATTGGTTTCAGTGGTGAAACAAATCCATCCTAGTTGATCAAGGAGGCATTACTAAAATCTCTCACAACTATTCATTATTGTAGGAGAAGATTCGTCATTTTGGAAAATCGTGGGGCATTTAAAGATTCGTGGGTGCCTTTGTCGAGGCTATAACTTCATTATCGACTTGTTAGAACTCAACAAGGGGGGCATGACAGTAAAGTGCAACTCTTAGCAGTTAAGGAGAGGGTCGTACCCATATGATATAGCTCTTGGTAGTGAGGAGGAGGGCCATATCACATATCATTGGCACATTAGGGGATCAAAAGAGGGTTGTAACAATAATTGGAAGCTCGTGGAAGCTTCAAACGAATAATCCCATCATCTATAACACGTGGAGGTTCTTAGAGGGAACACACCCTTTTTATGTAGTTCGTCAAAACCTATAAGGGTGATTGTATCATCCATTTTTGGTTGCATCATTTTTTGTTGGTGACTTACAGGGTTATCTACAGTTGTGTAAGCATCAAAGAGGGGGGGGGATATGTCATCCCCTTTGTTGTATGTGGGTTTGGTGAGGGTTATATATTAATAAAACATAAATCAGATTGATTTCGTTGAGCTTTACCTTCTGTTATGATATTTGTGTCATCTTCAAAATCTTGTGGTCATTCAAAGGGGGTCGATCCAATGCAAAATATGTTGTCCAACTGTGAAGTTTCCCATGGGTTATAATAATAGAAAGATCTAAATTACAATAGTCGTGTTTCATTTTTTGAGATGGTAGTTTGATTGAGATCATCATGATCAACATTTTATGTATTGTTGTTTTGATAATAAATACAATAAACCCTTTTTGTATGCCAAGTCTGTGATGGATCTGTGTAACATTGTTGAAAAGAAAGAGATATGAAACAAATAGAGACAAAAACCTATCAGTGACTAAAAGGGTCTGTTGTGATATCTTCTTAAGAGTGGATCTGAAATTTTAAACCCAAAAATATATCAGCAGTCGGTAAAGAGGGGAAGTTGTTTGACAAAATATTTGAACCAAATAAGTACAAACATATCAACAGTAAACCCGAAACATATCCGCATCCCTAAAGGGATATTACAGTGGTATCAGAGTTGTGCATCTTGCCAGCCTAAGGGGAAATCAACAGAAGGGTATTTTCAAATTGTTTCTGATAAGAGGCCAACACTTATACTTTTCAATTTTAGTAGTCGTAACTTGGTATCAAGGTGCATTCAATTGCTTAAGAAAGATGAAGACAAATCAGGAACTCATGCAAAACTTTCATAGGTATTTCAAGGACATCAGAAGAATCTAACAACATTGTTAGAAATCTCGAGTTGTTGCATGCTCACTTATCAGTTGGGAAGAAAGAACAAGGGTTCAAATCTAAATTTGTTGGTGACGTGAATTCCTCACCTCGTGATGGAAGTTTGAAAAAGCCTCACAATGAATTCTTGGAAGTGCATGCATCTATTCATGTTGAGGACATGTGCATTGAGGTTGAAAAAACAACGACCTTTAATACACCATTAGAGCTATCCTATGAGGATGATAACACTAGTGCATATGATGGGCATGTTGATAGCACAAATGATAAAGATTTTGTGTTGGATGTTGATCTAATTTCTCAGGAATAATGCATGAAGGATGACAAAGAGGAAGTTGATTTTGGGAAGCATGATTGTGAATACAAATCAGAAAATTTGTACGAAGATGATAGTCCCCATGAGCCCCATTGTTTGGTAGGGCAATTGAAGGTAAGTGTGGACATGATTATTTCAGACATAAGACATTTTGATGATACTCATAAGGTTATGGCAAAGTGTTGTTGGAAGGAATATCCTCCAGGGACACATAAAATTTTTGAAGGAGAACTTTCCCTTGCATATTTGCAGGCACTCATAGAAGCATTGGTGGTAATGAAATCTAATTCCCTACACCTAATTTTAGATAGAGATCTTCTTCTCATGCTTGATGAGATTTATTTTGATGCACTAAAAGGGAAAGAAGAGGAAGTCGATAAGATTACCCATGGGCTTAAGGTTACCAAGGATTCTTTGAAGAGAACTCAAATGGCCCTTCAAGAATAAGAAATTTAGGTTGATGAGCTTTGTATGCAATTGAGTTTCACATTTTCTTCATCATCCATAATAGAAACTCAGTCATTTATGGCAGCCATAACACATGAGAATGTTAGTGGTACTCATGATTGGAGGGAAGAGCATCTTGTGATGGTCAAGCATGATAAGCATTCAGATTTGCATGGGCTTAAAGAGAGGTATGACTATGAAATTTCTGATTATAAACATAGTTTGCATCATGGGGATCATGAGCTGCCTCTTTTGGAGGGCTCGTTGAATGATCAAGTCATAGCTATAGATGAGATAGTTGAGCATATGCCTTGTGGACCACCCAACAGGGAAGTGTATGCATCCACTGATTGTGGGAATGGGTATATTAAAGATGTGGACACAACAATCTAGGATCCAGGTTCAGATAACACTAGTGGAGTGATTTCACGAGATAAGATTAAAAGGGAGCGGAATAATACAATGGATTTCCATGAAAAAGAATCATTTAGTGCATCCACAAGTGAAATATGCACAAGTCTCTAGATTGGTGATGTAGAGATTGTTATTGATAATCCATGTGAGAAGGAGATGGATTCTTTTGAGGATAGTATGTTAGTTCATAACGTTGTCCCATCATTTTTTCTTGAGGATTGTCGGGCAACAACTAATGGAACAACTATCACCATTGTCATCAAGTTTGCAGAGAAGGCTTATAGAGCTAATGAAAAATCTACTCTTCGTGATCTAAGTTGTGAGACATCTACTAATGCATGCGATAATAGTGGGGTAATATAGAATCCAAGTGACTATTCAAGTATTCCATTGGCACAAGTAGGTGAATTTCACCTTGATTGCATGGTGAGGAATGCTCATCAATTTTCTTTCATCCCACATACGTATGATTTGACTATGTTTTTGATGGCACATAAAGGTAGGTTAGATAAAAGATTACATAGATCACTCTAGTATGATGGGTTTCCATGTTCAGAAGGTGAATTCAAATCTTCCAGGTCTCTTACTTTGTTTCCACTAGATGGTTGCATACAAAAACATGAATAAAAGACTTGGCTTATTTGGATTCCAATGGTTATCAGTGTAGCACAACATGAGTTAGTATGTATTGGGGATGGTGGAATTCTAATTTGACTGTGGGATCTAGGAATTCATCTGATTGGTAGATTGATTCAAATTTTGATAATGATTAACTCGGTTGTGGAAGTGATTGGTTGGTTTCATTTTTGGAATGACATGAGAAGATATGTTGAGACTTATTCTATATGGTGAAACATATTTTCTTTGTCAATACCCAGGATAGAGTTTGGCAATGGATTTGCAAACTTTGACTTCATTAAGACACCTTTGCAGGATATGATTCATGGTAGTGGGTTCAACTCTTTCAGTAATTTCAGCTTGGTGTTCCAAGAGAGGAGAATGCAATCTGGGTATGATGGTCAGACAATTATGATCAAAGTGGCACAACGCCATCATGATGGTTCCCTTCTTAGACTAGTTTGGGACATTGGGACTACATTGTTTGTCAATTCAACAACTGATAAAGATGAGAGAGCCAGTTTTTACTTTCAGGAGTTTACTCTTGTGGTGCATTGGATTGGTTTCCTAGAAGAGCAATTCTATGAGGGGTTGACTGATTTTTTGCAGTATATGATTGCTCTACTTATCAATAGTATTCATGAGGCCTCTTGTTTTAGTACCTCGTAGGACAGTGCTTTGAGCAGAGGGTGCTTCACATCTTCCAGGTTGGTTTGGGACCTTGTGATCATTCTCAATTTCAGCTTGGTTCAGTTTGTTGATCGTAAGATTGCGATGGCATTGTTTGAGTACAAGCAATCTTTAGGAAGGGAGGACTATAATGTCCCCATTTTCGAGGTCTCTTTCTCTACAATTGGAGGTGACTTTATGGGTTTGTGTCAGCTTGATCAGAGGGGTAATTTGATTATTACCCATGAGCTCATATAGTTTAGAGGAGTTATATGATGCTTTCAAATGTTATTTCGGCCTTTGGTTTGGGCTCCAATATTTTGGGAGGGAGTGTTTATTTTTAGTAAGTCACCCAACCAGGTCCACTTATCATCTTTCATCATCATATCACTCCTATGCAGTCAGTTTTCGATTCCAATGCATTTTTATGATTCTCGTCATTTGGGAGCAATATTGAGCATTATTTAATTAATTTTACTAAGGGTGTTATTTTAATTAAATTATCTAACGAGGGTTGTAACACCCCATTTTCCACAGTTTGTAAATATATGTCTAAATGTTGCCATGAGTCATGGCTAGTATGTTTAATGTTTTGAACCTTGATCAACAATTCAAATGATAAAATGTATTTTGATGATAATGAAAATAAATTTATGATGGGTGGAGCACGTACACGAAAGATGATGCCATGAGAGGGAATGGTGAGGGGGAACCCTTACTGGTTGAGATGATCTATGTCATAAAGTACCCTGGTGAATTAAAAATATTCGAACCGAGAACTGTCCTCTATCCCATAAGATTTATTTACCAGTCAAGCTAGTGGTTGGGTGGTCCTCCTCATAAATCAATGAGAGAATGGGCAAAGTACCCATCTGGAAGTTTCTGATTTGACCCACGAAATGGGGAATTTCACCCACAAAATCTTTTTGTATATGGAAAGAAAATGAGGAAAATCGCAGACAGAGAAGGGAGGTCGCACACGGTTGGGTTTGGGGATAAAATCTAAGTGGAGGAGAATGTGTAAAACACCTTTGGTTATTAGAAAATAGAGGGAAGTCAAGTTTTGGGTGTTATGTGCAAGAAAATAGAAACTACAGTCTCTAAACCAAGATGATAAATGTGGCTGCAAATTTTTGGCACTTAGTTGTGCAAGCTAACTGTTGTGATTCCCTGAGTCAAGAGAAGACCCCCTTGCTTGGTATAATTTGAGATATATCTTGCAAAATTATGTTGGTAAATGAGATTGGCATTCATCTTTTTACCTATGTTAATGAGTGAGGATTTCCCATATGGCCTCATCTTCTGGATAGGGGGTGACCAACTGCAAGGATAGACAAAGGATAGTTGTGCCTACGACTGGGTGGAAAGAGGCTCACCCATTAATAGTTTCCAATCTATTTTAAATTCTCAGATAAGTGTTTCAGCCTTTTTCATATGCCATGATAAGGTTCCTGAAGCTATAGAATTGATGTTTTGGTTATGTGAAGAATTTAATATTTATTTCTAGTGGTGAAAGTGTTATTCCAGGTGCTTGGTTGATTGTAAAATCTGAAATAAGTCTTGGAAAATATATGTCATTGGTTTCCTTTGTCTGTCTCTGTTTAAAAAGACTTTTATAAGCAATTGTTTCTGACTCTGAATAGGAACATAATGTTGGTTGTTCATTTGTAGCCTATTTGTATGGATACATCTCAAGTATTAGCAGTGAAGATTAAACTGTCAAGTATTCACAAAACATCTGAAGACAAGAATGTTTGATTTCTATATTATGAATGTTACTCCCTATATTATTGAAGTCATAGTTCATATTTGGGAGGTGACTTGTCCTTGGTTAAATATCAGGCCTTAATACATTCTTGGAAGGCTTAGTTGACTGCACTTTCATTAAATAGATGTCAGAATGTTATAATAGGTTTGCTACCACATCTGTGCTAACTCAATATTTTCTTATTAAGCACTTAGCTAACTCGCAAGACAATAAGAATCCAAGTGTTAGTAGGGAAGACTAGGAAAAAATTGTCTTCATAGAACAACCTGAAAAATAGGGAAATATAGTTGTTGACAGAAACATGAGGACATGTTAGATGGCCTTGACCACTCTGTTGACCTGGGAAAATATGCTAAGCACCAGAGTTAGAGAGAATTTCAGGCCTCTTCTTAGACTTAGGGGGGGAATATGTCAAACATTGATAAGAGGAAAACATATTTTAAAGTAGATATCAAGAAAAGAAAGAGGAAATAGATATACAATTTCCTAATTGAAATAAAAATACAAAATATGAGGAATTTTATTTGGGAATTTATAAGCATTTATCTTAAAGTTGTGCCTTGAAAATATGGTAAAATTTGGCATTTTCATATGGTTTACAAGTAAAATTATATTCATCGGTGTAGCTATGAAGGGCGCTACATTTCCTACAATTTAGGGAAGAATCCTAGAAATATAATTTTTTGGAAATAAACTCAATTAAATAATTTGCATGTGTTTATATTTTTAATATGTTTCCTAAGCGAATTTGGCTTGGTGTAAGGAGGCTAGTAACTCCTGGTAATTTCTCCAAATTTACCATTTAATGTCTTAATAAATTGAATATCAAGGGGAGGAATTCTTATATTAAATCTATGAAATATATTCTTGTGCATGAGAAATATATAAGCTCAAAATTTTCCTCTTTTGGGAAAAAATAATAATTTTGTTAAATGAATCAGTCCCATGGATTTTGGACTGCACAGAGGCAAATTTTACAACCCTAGAGAAGCTCCCTGTGAGGATATTTATTTGTTGTTATATTTTAAATACCTGATAATTATTTTCTCTCTCCTCCCCACAATACTCTGTAATATTTTAATTGTGAAATTTCCCCACCAAAGTATCGCTTATTAGAAGAGTGAGAACCCAAGGCATACGAGTTATACGTTATACTCGGGGGTGATATTATAAATAACAAACCTTTATTTATAAATATAATAATATTTTGCAACCTCACCAGAATATCGCATATCAGGGAATTGAGAACCCATGGTGTGCTTGGTAAGCGATATGCACAGGGGCGATATGAAAATATAATATAATATTAATACACCCCATTGGGTATCAGGTATCTGGAGAATGAGACGTGAAGGTGTGTGTGGAGATGGTGTACTCGGGGGCCGATATGAGATAATGATGTTTAATACTTGTGCATGTGTTAAGTCATACACGTGGGGGCTAGTACCAACATATATTATAATATCATTTAACCTCTTCCACCACGGTATCACATATCAAGAAATAGAGAGGTAAGGTGTGTGTGATAAATGATGTGCTCGGGCTCTCTCTCTCTCTCTCTCTCTCTCTCTCTCTCTCTCTCTCTCTCTCTCTCTCTCTCTCTCT